>NDXZ01037167.1:0-31091 GCA_003055125.1 Paykullia maculata | reverse complement strand
ACAACTTTTGACAGAAAGATGCTAATTTATGAAAAAAAAAAAATAGATCAGCTGGCTTTTCGACACCACCTGGTATATGAATTCGCCTTGTTCTGTGATATAAATTCTCACTAAGATATCATTAGAAAAAAATTTTGAGAGTGAGCATGATTAAAATAATACTTAGGCATATCGATTTCATAAAATAGTTATACCATGATAGCATGTACTCTTCAATAGCCCAGTAGCGCTGTTGGAAGTTATTGCTAGTGAGCCTGTATGATCGTGAGAAGAAGGAATCGTTTCTTAACTATGAAGCCTTTAAGAAATTTATCGAGTGAATTGTTGTTACAAGTTTAGGAGTGATTATTTGATGTCGTATTTTGTATTTGCTATTAAACCATAGTAGGGCTAAATATGAGTATAATGTTGATATATAGAGCACCATATTTATAGGGGTTTTTTCCCTAATATTTGGATTGTGCATAACCTTTTTCTCAGTGTTGTTTTTCTTGATATCATATTTACTCTCTCGGGCTACCATTTTCCGCTGAATTAACAATTCTTTGAACAAGCAGCATTAAGTATACAGCTGTTAATTTGTTTACAAAGAATTTTTCACGTCTTGTTCAAAGTTTCAACAATTTTGTTAATTTTTTCCCAAATATGACCACAAATCAGGTAAATTATTAGAAAAATTACATATTTTTTAAATAAAATATTGATATCTTTTTTAAGTCTGAGTTGCAGACCCCTAAGCGATCTATAAAAATCATAACCATACAAGAAAAGCTGGCAATATTAGAACAACTTGAGGCTGGTCATTCTCGGCGCAATGTAGAGCAAATGTTTAAATGTTCTCAATCCACTATTAGTCGGGTGTTAGCGGGTAAGAAATTGCTTAAACAGGGCACGCCTCCATCTGTATATAAACCTAAGGAAGGTGTTATAAATTACAAAGTTTTGGATCATGCTTTAAGTCAGTGGGCCAGGGATATGAAAATGTCAGGTGAAATGTTTACGGCCAATGCGGCTAAACAAAAGGCTGAAGAGCTAGCGCGAGATATAGGTCAAGAATGGATACCTTCTACGGCCTGGTTATACAAATGGAAAGAAAGAGAAAATTTACAATTCGCCAGAAAAATAAAAGATCCAGCGGAAATTTTAAAAGATTTTCTGGAAAAACATAAAAAAAACCAGCAGAAAATGGAAAGAATAAGGCAAGAGAGTAGTAAGGAATTGAAAATGATCAAGGAAGAAATTAAAAGTGATGGAACTGAAGAAAATGCAGAAAATTCACAAAATGAAATACTTCCCGACAATAAAGATGATTCTCAAAATAAACCGCGCTTGAAACGGGGATATACAAAAAGGAGAAGTCGTAAGGGAAAAACGTTTTTAACTCTACTGCAGAAATTAGATATTTTGCAGCGTTTAAAAAATGGGGAACGCAAACAGGATTTGGCCATAGAATACACACTTAGCCATTCGGCAATGTCACAAATTGTAACTGATGAAAAGAAAATTCTACAAGTAGCAGCTGGTGGTCAAAATCTACAAATGAAACGTATAAGAAATGGCATATTTAAAGATGGCGAGGCCGAACTTAACGCTTGGGTCAAAGAAAAAATGAAAAAGGGTGAAAGCCTAACGCGCACACGAATTAAAACTCACGCCAAAGAAATAGCCGATCGTTTAAATATCGACTTTAAAGCTTCCACGGGTTGGCTAGAAAAATGGAAGGCTAGAATGAATTTAGATTTTAATCATAACCACGTTTTAGAACGTAAAGTCCCCAATTATAATATAGCTAACAAAGAGAAATTGGACAACAAATACGAGTATTATGAACACGCGGATGTTAGCTATGACCAGCAAAGTGAAAATGAGGAAGTATTGCCACATGAACGCATAAAAACCGAATTAACGGAAAATGAGTATGACGAAGACATGGATACTGATGATGAGTATAGCTATAATGATGTTAAGCCGGAATTGCTTACTCCGCAACAATTTTATTTACAAACTCTACGAGCTGACAGTGAAACATCACAAAAACGCAATACAGAACCGAATCAGTCAGAAGAGGAGCACGATGTTAAACCATTTATAGAAAAACAACCAGCAGAAAATTTAAACGTTCAAGTGCTCAATTGGTTAAATCGTTATAGCATACCGCCCCATGCTGGTTCCGAGTTATTGGATATTTTACAACCTCACATTAATGTTGGAACAAATAATGTCTCCTCCTCCCTGCCAGTGCAAATAAAACAGCAATAATTTTAATTTTAAGGATTGTAATTTATATTAGCATAATTTTCACAGACAAAAGTCTCTAGAAAAAAATGAAATTTAAAAAAGCATTTTTTAAATAGTCTTTTTGTCATAATTTTACCTATTTCTTTCAACTGGTTTGATTTGTACTTATTTAAAGTAATCAAAAGTCATTAAATATGTACCTTTTTATTTTGGTGCTATGTTTGAAACATGTTTATATGTTCATATGTACATACCTTTAATTTACTTTTGAAATATTAAAATAATTAAAATTTTTTTAAATATTTATTTAAACTAGAACTAATTTTAAATACAAATAACTGTGCATTTGGTATCTTTTGAATAAGTATCTCACGTTGGTACTACTGTCAAAGATTGACAACGCGTAACTTAGATAATACCAACAAACGGTTTCTTTTTTGTGATAATGTTTACAATCATTCAGCCTTGTGACTGTAGTTGATAGGTATGTTACCTTTGTCGCATGACACACACAATTGGCTGATTGTCTCACGTAAAGAACAAATTGTCAGTTATGTGTTGTCAAACTTTGGCAATCGATATTGTACAAATGATCTTAAATTTTAAGCAAGTTTTGTAATACTCATTGCAAGTTCATGAACTAAATTTTTAGCACTTTTTCTAGATATTTTTTCGTATTTATTAATATTAAACTTTTATTCATTGCTGGAATTTAACATTTATTTATTTTATTGTTATTTTTAAAAATATTACCACAAAAAAGCTATTTCTGTTTATAAAAAAAATTTTAAAGCAAAAAATTGTACATAATCAAAAATATAGAAAACATTGGCCCCATGGTATAATAATTATACCATGATTGGCCCCTTACCATAGTCATTAAAAAGGTATACTTTAAAAGTTCTAAAGTAAGTTTTTGTTAAAAGCATGCTTTGGGTTTACTTGATACAAGTAAAATTATATTTTAAATTTAAGTTTGTTTCAAAATAAAACTAGCTAAAATGTTTTTTATTTCTATAATTATTTTTATTTAGTTAAATTTGTTTAAGCTTAATTACCAAAATAAATTATTTAGACGGACATTATTCATATTAACATTTTAACTCTTTGGCATTATCATGGGAGCTTTCGGTAATTCTTTGCAATTCAGCCCTTTCAAGTTCTGGCTTGACTACTGTAAAATAACGATAGGCTCGCACGCCCAGCATGAATGTACCAAATAATGTAACACCCACACAGGTATAGACTGCACCGCGATGCATTTTATCCAGTAAAGTTTTTCCTTGCACACGTTTCTTTTGCATTTTGTTTAAATAAATTATAAAAACTTTTACAAATTTTTTGTTTTATAACCTTTTTATGAAGTAGAATTTTTCTTCCTTCCAAAATAAAAAACAAGCAGCTGTTTGGTTTGTTTTGGTCGCTCCTTTCAATCATTCAGAGGAAAGGGTTAACATATTATTTTAAAAAGGGACAAAAACCCGTAATTGAAATAAACATATTCTGATAGGTGTTTATATAAAATTATTTTTAATTATTTAAAATTACAAATAATATGATCACTATTTTCCAACTGCATATTTAGTATTTACGTTAATAAAATATGGAAAAATGTATGTTAAATAATATAACTATCGTTCAATAATATTTATTTGGCATCTCTTTATTTGTGTTTTAATTCTCTTTGTTCCGTTTGTTAACATCTCATTGTTTCTTTGCTTCTTCTTGTTATTAATTTCTCTGTGGTTTTCTTTTTGCAAGTTTACCAATGAATGCTTTGCATCGCCACGCAATGTCGGGCCTAAATTTAACCGTAAAAGTGCATCCTGTAGTGTTGTTTCAAGTTGTGGATGCCTACGAAAGGCGTAATGCTGACTCCCATCGTGTGATTGGTACTTTATTGGGTAAGTGAACACAAAATCAAGACTTTAATTAAACACCCTAAAACACGCTTTTTAAATTTCAATTTGTTAGGTTCCGTTGATAAGGGTGTTGTTGAAGTTACCAATTGCTTTTGTGTGCCCCATAAGGAACACGATGATCAGGTAGAAGCGGAATTGAGTTATGCTTTGGATTTGTACGACTTAAATCGCAAAGTAAATCCAAGTGAAAATGTTGTTGGTATGTCCACCAAAATAATGAAACATAACCTCAAAATTATAAATGTTTAAATTGTTTTTTTTGTAGGCTGGTGGGCTACAGGCAACGATGTAACTAATCATAGCTCTGTTATTCACGAATATTATGCCCGTGAATGCAACAATCCCGTACACTTGACTGTAGACACCTCTTTGCAGGGTGGTCGTATGGGCTTAAAAGCCTACGTTTGCATACCTTTGGGTGTACCCGGTGGCAAAACTGGTTGCATGTTCACCCCCATACCCGTGGAAATGACTTGCTATGAACCCGAAACTGTGGGAATTAAACTTTTACAAAAGACCATTGGTGTTTCTGCCCCCGAACGCCCTAAAACCGTTTCACCCATGTTGGATTTGGCTCAAATTTCCGAAGCTTCCACCAAATTGCAATCTCTCTTAGATTTGATCCTTAAATACGTCGAAGATGTGATCGCACACAAACAACCCCCAGATAATGCTGTTGGTCGCCAACTTTTGGATCTTATTCATTCGGTACCCCATATGTCGCATGAACAATTCACACAAATGTTTAATGCCAACGTACGTGATTTGTTGATGGTTATTACTTTGTCCAACTTAATTAAAACACAATTACAATTGAATGAAAAATTAACTTATTTGCCAACAAATTAAGTTTTAAGAGAATTTTTTTAAGCGTTTTTTATAAATTATTTGTAAATTCCGTTTGTGGTGTTTAAAAAAACAAAAACTTACATAAGAGCAAAACTTTAAGGAGGAGTAAGAGAAGTGGAGTTTTTTTTATAACAACAAAATTACAAAAAAAAAAAACTGTTTTAATAAAAAAAAAGTTCAACACATTTTGAAACACCTCACCGAAGACGAAAGAAGTGGTTTTACTTTTATAAATAGGTATAAGAGTTTTGTAAGGTTTGTGCGGAAAATTGTTCTTTTGAAATAATAGTTTTGAGCATGCACTTTATGTATTTCGATTTGTTTTTGATTTCAGAATTAATTTTTATTAGATACATACATAATTATTTTCTTGCTAAATTTTAATCCTATTTAAAGTAATGGAATTCTTTTTATACCCTTCATACATGTGGCAAACGATTTTAACAAAATAAACGATTTTAACAAATTCTTTTATACCTTTCACTAAAGGTGACAAGGGTATATAAGTTTGTCATTCCGTTTGTAATTTCTACAATATTCATTTACGACCCTATAGAGTATATATATTTTGGATCCTTATATATATGGAAGTCGATTTAGCCATGTCCGTCTGTCCGTTTGTTGGTTGAAATCAAGTTTTCAAGTTTTTGTAGCTCCCATAGGTATCAAACTTTTGGGAATACTTTCGAGAAAATCGGTGTTGAAAACTGGCAAGATCCATTAATAACCGGCTGAGATATAAGAAAAAACAGACATCTCTGATTTGGAAATTTGTTACTTAATTACGCAAAAAACATAAATTTTTAGATTTTTAATAGAGAAAAGTGTAGAAACTTAAATATGTATTTTAATAAGTTCAGTACTTAAAAAAAACTATATTGAGTTTAACTTTTTTCTCCTGAACAATTTTCACTAAATTAGTCATAAACTTTTTATTTAAAGGAAAACTTCTTTAAATTTTTTGTTTTAAAAAATTATTTTGTTTGACAAGAAAATACAAATATTTTTGTTTTAATAGGAAATGGTATAAAATTGGTATGAGCATACACACAAAACATATATGTACATACATATGAATTTAATAAATCTCCTTTATAGAGTTTTTGCTTTAAGCATTTTTAGGCCAAATTCAATTTTTCATTTTGATTTCAATTTAAGATAACAGACTCATAAATATGTATGTAAATATATAAGTATAATTAATGCTGGTTTTATGTAAGTAAATCAAAATAAGAGTACATTCAATAACATGAAATTAATAAACAATTAATATAATAGTTTAAACGTGATGGCCACAAAACATTTGCAAAATCCATAAAAAAAACTCCTTAAAACTTGATAAGTAACTAATAGTGCCAATATAATAACAATAATAAATTATAGCCAACATTAAAAAATCTAAGAGTGTTTAAAAACAACTCTTTTATTCGTTAGTAATTGACCCATTGTGAGACTTTATGTATTCTTTTAAGATGGAATTTTAAAAGAGCCGGCTTTATTTTTCATGGCCTACACCATAGATGGCAAAAGTATATTTATGTATGTGTATACATGTTTTATTCCGGTTGTAATTACCGAATTCTTAGTTATAGGAAGTCGATTAAGCGATATCCGTTTGCCTATGTGTTGGTTGAAATAATCCTTTAAAGTCCCACATGAGCGTAAAATACCTGTCAAAGAAATGATTTATGGAAAATTTAAGTCTAATAGGGTTAAATGGGCAAGTAAAAGGCGAAATATTAATTTTGAATAGAAACTGAAATTTAGTTACGTTGTCAGCTGGCACATACCAGCTATCAGTATCATCATCAGGCTTAACAAATTAAATTTACAGTCACTTTTCATCAGATGGTAACGCAACAGTGGAACAGGTTGCAATTGATAATAAGTTTTCTAAGTCCCAATTTTCAAAGCAGAAATTGAAAGAAAGACAGGCGAGAGGTCGAAAGTGTGGTACACGACTATTTGTTTTAGAAATTTTTTACGTGGGATTAAGGTTTTTTATATGGACTTTGACACTTTGCCATCAGCCGGTATGTTAATGTCACCTGGTGTAAATTCGCCTTGTCTGCATCGGCATATACTTAGTACCTACAGCAAAGGGTGTATAAGAATCGTTGAAGCCAAATATTGTACTTCTACTTCTACTTATTTTATTTATTTTTTGTTTGATTGTCTTGTATTACACGGTTTAATTTTATTGCCAACTATGACAATACATGATGGGAGTTATTGTTGCTGTAGCTGCGTTATACATAAATAACTGCTGCAGTAACAAGTAATAACAATTTAATATGCTACTAGTACCAAAATATACAAAAAAAAAAAACAAATTGAAATATGTTAAAAAAATTAAATATTAGAGCTAGTTAAAAGAAGCCAAAAAGTCAGTCTTTTAAAAAACCAGCCGCAAGCGGTAAATGCCCTTTGCTTGTAAGAAAGGGAATGTATGCCTATACAAAGCAATTAATTCTTAAATAAATAAAATATTATTTTGCCATTTAGTTGACATCATCAACAGACAATTGTTTGTTATAACTATGTAATAGACAATATTTTTTTATATTAAGTATTACTTCACATTAAATGTTTTTGTCTTGTTTTGTTGTGTTTCTTTTTTTTATTTTGATTTATAAATTTATTAGTTGTATACATTCTTTAATAAAATTGATAGAAACCGTTGTTGGAAATATTCATGAGTCAAGTTTGCAAAACAATAGCTCTGCTAGCAAACAATATGATGTACTCTTACAAAATAATACATATTCATTTAAAATGTTGTTTTGCCATTAAGATAAGAAAAAAAAATGTTAAATTATTTTGTAAATAGTTTTATTGTTCATTTAAACTATGAAGACATTATAAAATTTGATTAATAAAAACTAAAATATTAATATGAAAAATTATGTTTTGTAACACCCACTTTTTTTGAAGGTCAATTGACAAAACAATTGAAAACAACAATTGTAGAAGAAATATTCTAAATTATAAAACATAAATGTAAAAACAATACATTTTTTAGATTTTATAAAAAAAAAAAACTTAAAAAGAGCAATAAAAAAAATGTTTTAAAGAAAATTCTTAATAAACAAATTTTTGAAGTCTTCTTTTGATTTGTAAAAATTGCAAAGTTGTTGTCGTAAGTCTTTTGTTTAAATTATGATCATTTTTTTTCAAGGTTGTCGTTATTAAAGTTTAGTTCTTAAGTCTTTATTGTTAACAATTAAAACAACACCATTATCAAGCTTGTGCCTTAAGTCTTTGATATTTTCAGTTAAATGACACCATTATCAGGTTTGTGGCTTAAGTTTTTCACTTTGTTTTTTTTTAAATTTATTTTATTTTCTTTTTGATTTTTCCAAAGCTCTAATTTTTTCTTACTTTGTAAAGCCATAAGTTTAATATTTTTGTGATCATTAACAATATGTTTTTTAATTTTTAGTTAAGGGCTCAGGACAAAAAAGATAAAATGTTTGTCAAACGGATAAAAAGATTGTAACTTCTAGCAGTACTATTTTTAAACTATTTTTAGATGCTTTAAAGGTTTTGAGATGTTTAATAAATACTTAATTTATATTAATGCCCCTATTGCCCCAACAGTTAAAACAACAACTTAACTCTTTTTTGGTATTACGGATTACAACTTATTATAGTTGAAATTGTATTGATGTTGTCAGTCTATTGTGACGAAAAAAAATAAACAAAAAATCTTAGTTATGAGTTGTAATTTTTTTATGTTTTTGTCAACCTCACAAACACAAGTTGTTATCCGAATTGCAAAATTTCAACTGAAGTATAGTTGAGTTGTAAACCGTAATAGGGGCATAAATACTTATTAGAAAACCTTCTTTTTATGTGTTTCTGTTTAGAATCTGGAAAATTTGTTGGCTCCTACATTGACTCTAAACAACCTAATATTTTTGTCCAATAATTATTTTTACATTTCCAAAAGTTTATGCCCCAATAAATGTATAAAATATAAAACACTTTTTGACTTTTTATTAATTGTAGAAAATGTTTTGAAAAATTAAATAGTTTTTAAATTTTGTTATATAATTTTTTCTGCCGTAAGTTCTTCTTAAATTAAAAAGTTCAACTAAAAATGAAAATTATTTAAAATCATTTTCTTTCAATATATGTACAGTGCACTCTCACTAAACGCAACCCTCGATAGGCGCAACTCCTCAATTATTGCAACTCGAAATTGTTTGCATTGGTCACTCAGTTAACGCAACTTTTCATAAAAAAAACCTCAGTTATCGTAACTTTTCGCCCAAAATGATCAGTTTGTAAATTTATTTACATATTTTTTTATACATACATATTTCAAAATTGAAAGCGAAGATGTTGACACTACTCCAGCATTTCCTAAATTAAAATCTCAGAATGCTATTGATCCTTTTAACATTTGTCTTCAATGGGCCGAGGAAAATGGAATAGTCTTAAAAGATATTATGTTTCTTCAAAGTCTTCGTGAAATTGCAAATTAATAAGTTTTATTCTGGCTCAAGTTCATTTTTAAATTTTCAAAGAAATTTTTTTTTATTATTATTATTTATTAATTATCACAAATAAAAAATTAAATTTCTTTGAAAATTTAAAAATGAACTTGAGCCAGAATAAAACTAAAATTAATTGTCTTAAAAACAAATAAGTTCGTAATAATAAAAACATTTATTAAAAAAAAAAAAAATTCTTATTAAAATTAATAAGTTTATTTAAAATAAATGATTTAAATGTGTGATAAATTTACTTTTTTTTCAAATTAAACCCTAAAAAAAAATTTAGACTCGGTTATCGCAATAACCTCAGTTTTCGCAACGGCCAAAATTTCTATTAGTTGCGTTTAGTGAGAGTGCACTAAGTTTTCTTAATGAAATCGTAAGATTTTTTAAATAATAAATATATGGTAACACTGATTTCTAGTCTTATAAATATTGCCAAGACCAAGAGCACATTTACCTGAAGTTTGTGTTTTAAGTCTTTCTAGTTTTTATTGAAAATGTCCGGTCATTATCGGGTTTGTGGCTTAAGTTTTTTGTTTTAGTTGATAACCAAATCGCATCAAGTCTTGCATTTTAAGTCCTTCTAGTTACATACATATTAAAAAGAAGTAAAAAAGTATTAAATGTTTGAAAGCTTTTAGGAAGTTTGTAACAAACATTTTAAAAATTTTTAAGGAACTATAAAAAAGTTATTAAGAATTTACAAATTTAGTAACACTGTGCTAAGCCCCGGCATAACTAAAATAATATAGAAAAAATTTCTTGACCAAAAATTGTAATTTATTAAGTGATTTTTTTTAAAATTAATTTTCATTAAAAATTTCTTTTCCATATTAAGTTTAACATAAATTAAATATTATTTTGTTATTAAAATAATTTAAATTGTATTCAAAAAAGAAAGAGGACTCGAAACTATTGAAATTAATATAAATCATACGCCACTGTTTAAATCTGCCTTTTTATTCTTCTTTTTTCGTTTATTGCTTTGAATCTCATATTGAGTTCACTTTGATTAAGGATTATTTCTTAAACTTTTTAGGTAGTAATTTGATATTAAATGTGTAATTTATTTTACCTTTTACCAACACCAGAGTTTGATATTTTGTGTGTAACATTAAGAAATATTAACATAAAACCTAACAAAGTATACATTTATACTTTTGGTCTGTCTGTCTGTGTATCTGTCAGTTGAATTATTCTCACAGCCACATTATTAGTCATAAATAAAATATAACCACATTATTTACAGGTTTTCCTAAAAGAGAAGTTTGTTACTAAAATTAAGCTTAATATTTTTAATTTTTTGAAAATCATTTATTGTTTACTAGCAAATAATTTTCTTAAATTCTCTATTATTAAAAAATTATATATTTTATAAATTAGTATTAATTTTTTTTGCTTTATTTATATAAGCTTTATTAAGCTTATTTTTTTTAAAGTTTACCTTGTCATAAAAAGTTTTTATTAAATTGTTAAGTTTTTAAAATAATTGATAAGTTCTGTAATAAATTCTCCCCTTTTTTCAAATTGCAAAAGCAGAATAATATTTTTTTATCTACATATTTATTTTTTCTTTCTAAAAAATTCTATTTAAGTTATTTTTTTATTTCTATTTAAAATTCATAAAATTTGAATTTTGAACAAATGTATGTAATTTGTAATTGGTGGAGGGCTTATAGGATTCAGAATGGCTGAATATATCATTCTTATTCTTTTTTGTTTACTTTTTCCAAGTAACGCCATTTAGACATTTGAGATCACACTTGGTCATACTCTCAAATTAAGTTTCGGTCTTAAGTCTTTCTTATTTGCTTTTTAAAGGAAATAAAAAAAATTTTGTTGCTTAAGTCTTTCTAGTTTATGTTTCAAAAGGGTATCGCAATGACGCCGATTTTTTTTAAATTACACATGAAAACTGATTGCAAAATAAATGTTTTATTAACTAAAGAAAAAAACATTTATAATTTAGATCTTTTGTGTTTTACTTTAATTAATTAATACATAATTATTCAAAATTGTATGCGGTTTTATAATAATGTAACGTTTTTTATGCATATGTTTCTTTTTTTTTGTTTGCTGGCAATTAAGTTTAAACAATCACTTAGTTTATAATAAATCATTCAATAAATCACTTTTTCCTACAATTTTATAATTAATTACATATTACTGTTATAAAATCAGGGTGATCTAATTTTAGAAAAAGAACATAATTTTAAATCTTATTAATTTAATTTGAAAGTTTAAAGCTTATAAATTTCTTTTGAAGTATTTTAAATTACAAAAAAAAAAAATTTTTAATTTTAAAAAACTTTGGCGATTTTTTAAATAAATTTATTGCATAAACCAGTTTTTATAAAATCAATCAATAAATCATTGTTTATTGATAAATCAAAAGATAGTTTATATAGAGAAAAAAAACAAAATTTATTGTAATTTAAAAAACACACCTGGCAATTATTTAAAAATAAATGTTCTTGACTTCAAAGTTTGAAGTTCAAACCCATATTTATAATTAAGGGGTTGAACTAATACAATAAACTTAAGCATGTCAATACAATTTATTATTAAAAAAAATAAATTTAACATAATATACATATGTATTGTGGATTATTTGTGTAGTATACAAAAACTATTATATTGCCAGTATAACAGTTTCGGCAAAATGTGCGTTTAGCCTTTACTTTGACCATTATTGTTTTAAAAACCTAATGAATAAGAAAATTATACGGTTTAAAAACAATATTTTGCCTTAAAAAATAATTTGATTAAATTTTAAAATAAATAACGGTTGCATACTTGTATCTTCCATTCTATCTTTGTTCATATGTATGTATGTACATATGCATGTGTATGTGTGTGATTGTAATTGTATTTATGTATGTTGCTGTGGCAATAGATTACATTTTGATAAGTGTAATTGAATCTTTAAATATGGATTACATACGATTGTTTCTGTTTTTGGTTTGCAAAATCATCAAATGCCGCATTTTGGCTAAACACAATGACAGCGACAATCAAAAAACTACAAGAACAATTTTAGAGAAATAATAAAAACAAATTTAAACAAACTTTGAACTTGAATTATCTTTTTCAATACATAACACATATTATTGCGTATTCAAACAAGGAAAGTTTGCTTTGCAAAGTCTTTAGTTCATAGAAGAAAGAAAAAGAAGAAAAAATAATAGAAGAACTACAAATTCTTTTACTCTTAAACTCTATTAGTTCGTTTTTTCGTTCGTAATGAAGAAAAATTGCAAACCAAAAAATCAAATATGGCTTAAAATAAAGAACTTTCCAATATATTAAAAAACCTTGTCCCTGTCCCTGTCAAAGCACGGATAGAAGATTTAAAGAGAATTTAGAAAATTTTTCGAAGACATCTTTCCTATTACTTATAATGTAGAACATTTTTTAAAAATCAAATATCCTCCTATTACCAGCATGTTTTTCTAATACCAACACAATGCACTACATGAATCAGCTCCTGAGTGCTGGATCCATGTTAATAAATAAAAAAAAAACTATAGGGAAGTCTAACGCTTTAAACAGATAGACAACTGAGGCTATATAGCTACACGACTACAAATGCCGTTGGCTATAATTTTCGGCGTGTAGTCAGCTTTTTAGTTCTAATGAAAACAGCAGCAAAATCGTGAAACTCAATTTATTCCTTTAAACCCTTTTGATTGTTAATGATTTTATTATATTTTAATTTCGTGATCTTTCTATAAAATAAAATTTCATCATTGTCGCTTACAAAAATAGAAATTAATCAAAAATAGCGACAGCGGCAACGGTGGTCGTGTACAATAATACAAATGATTGTATTCAAGTTTTGCCACATTGTGGTCGTCAGCCTGCTGTCGTCCATGTGTTTAAAGCACTAAGAATTCGCTATAATCTGATCCATAGCCCAGGGTAAATAAAATAACTTTTTTAAAGCTACAATTCATTTAGACAATTTTAAAATTACGCTTAACGTTTTTTCGCTCAAATTCTATTTTCTTTATTTTACTTAATTAGAAATGATGGTTGTTGCTTTTGGCATCTAGTTGACGATGTTGCGAATGACGATGATAGACTTTAGCTTAAGTTGTTGCATAGTAAAATGTACTACAAACAAAGGTACAAATAATTATTTATGTAGGTACTATATGCTGCTGCTGACATGCCACTCTCTGCTGCACCCAATAGTACTTGTGCCAGTTTTAAGTATAAATAATGCAGTTTTGAGTATAACAAACATCAAAAATAATTAAGTATTCAAACAAATAACATCGCGATTTTAATAAATAATAAAACATGAAATACTTCGTAAGTGTTTAAGAACAAACCAAAAAGGATATGGAAATTAAAAAAAAACCAATTGATTAAAAATTAAAACAACGCAGGATCTTTAAACTAAAATCTCTTTTTTTTATAATAAATTCTTTGCAGAACGTTTTGTGCATTTTCGTTATCTTTGCCTTGGCAGCCTGCTATGCAGCCGAATTGGAGGGCGCTGAATCTTCGTTGGCTGCCAAGAGTCCTGAAAAACGTGGCATTTATGGTTTTGGCTATGGTCATGGTATTGGCTTAGGTGGTTACTATGGTGGTCATGGTCATGGTCATGGCTATTATGGCGGCAACGGTTATGGTTATTCTGGTTTAGGTTATGCTGCCGTACCTGCTGCTCCTATAATTGGTCATGGTTATTATCCATATCATGGTCATGGTCTCTATCATTAAGGAGATTTTAAAAATTTTTTATAAAAAAAACGGAAACATTTTAAAGTTTTTTTTTTTGGAGACGCCACCACCAGAGGTCAGATAGAGTTTTTTTTTGAAAGGAATGTGTTAAAAAGAATTTTTGTAAAT
Organism: Paykullia maculata; assembly: GCA_003055125.1. Lineage (NCBI taxonomy): Eukaryota > Metazoa > Arthropoda > Insecta > Diptera > Rhinophoridae > Paykullia > Paykullia maculata. Next base: position 16,717 of record NDXZ01037167.1, on the reverse strand, counting down.
AAATAAAAAGACAATTTCGGAAGAATCTAAAAAATGAAGTTTTAATGTGAAGAAAATGATTTATAAACTAGACTATTTACTAGATAATAAAATAGACAATAAACTGGAATATTTAAAAGTTCTTGCATAGACTAAAAACTCTTAATTAGATTATAGGTTAGACAACTGACTAGACTATAAAATAAATAAAGGAAGGCAATTGACTTAATTTGATTAAAAATAGACCAGACTACATATTAGACTCTAGACCAGAGTTTTATTTGGACTTTAAACAAGCCTTTAAGCTGAACCGTTCAAAAAAATATCTAGTCTATATATATACTATACATATGTATGTAAATCAAAGTATAAACTAGATACTGGTTTGAACAGTGGACTATATTATTGGCCAGATTATAAAGTAGAGCAAAGACTATATTCAGACTATGGACTAGACAATATAATAGATAAAGGACTATACTTTAATCTAGACTTAGGCTTAAACTTTGAACTGAAAAATCAACAGGCTATATTTTATCTGAACTATAGATTTGATTATATTCTAAATTATAGATTATATTAAAATAGACTAAACAGTTTGAAAAACACAATTTACTAAGCCAATCAAAGCTTTCGAACTTAAAGCTCAACTGGTGTACAATCTTCGATACCTATATAAAATAATATATCAAAAAGATAAACAGTGCTGCCCAGTTCAATTTTTGTAATAAATGAACTGGATTGTGGTAATATAGAAAGTAAATATAGTTTTAACTTATTCATACAAGACGCGTCTGTTTATTGGAAATAATTTTTCGAAGCTACCCTATGAACCGTTAGGTGGTATCATTTCATTCAGAAGAATTTTGCTATTAAAAATCAACAACATCGACTTAGTATATACATTTGTATGTATGTATGTCTGAGACAGGCAATAACCACGACTACCTATGTTTTTTACACAAATTTTAACACAAAAACCTATTTTCTTCAGCCCCCGAATAACTTTGAGAACTTTTATTTTAATATTTGTATAAAACATGTTTTCCATACACATCTTCTTGCATACCTAAACGTTGTGAAGAGTATTAAAGATTCGGCACAGCCAAATATAGTGCTTTTATTTGTTTTCATACTGTTTTAAGGTTGTTTGAATAACTCGGTTTTATGCTTATATAAATTCGCATTAGCGTTGTAAAAGAGTATAAAAAAATAAAAAAAACAATTTATAAATAAAAATACAATGACTTCGTGTTCGCCTCTGGTGTTTATGACTATTTCAGAATACATGTTTTGCTCTGTTTTCGTCAAATTTTAAATTCGGCATCGACAGTTTTTAAATTGCACCCAACAGTAATTAAGTTTTTGTAATCTATTGAAAAATTAGAAGAAGAATGCTTACACATTAGAAAAAGTTAGTTTTTTAAATTTGGTTAAATTTCCTTTTTAATTGTCTTTCGTGTTCAGACAGAAAAAGTTTACTTTGACTGAGTTTTTTGTTTCAAACAAAAAACTATTCCAAATTTGAGAGTACAAAAAAGATTGTACTTTCCTATTTTCTTAAAATTTCGGTTTAATGTAACGTTTGTTTCATTTTTTAAAAACTAAGATCAATTTTTTATGAAATTTTTACACAAAGAATTTTATAAAGGAGAATAATTAAATTTTGAGGTTATGTGTCTTCAACATAAATTAATTTTATTTTTTCATAGCGATTTTGTTAATTTTTTTTATTATTAATGAAATGATTCAACTTTGAAAATACATATGTACGTATGTAATTTAAACTATTTGAAAATAAAAACATAAGATTTGTGCAAAGTCCTAAAACTAAAACAATATTAAACAATCTCACAACTTAACAAATTACGTTTCAAGGCCATTTGTTTCAGTTCCTTAGCATGTTAGGCAAATTACGCACGAATAATATATAAAATTAAACTTAAAGAATATAATTAATAAAATTAATAATTTTATGATGATAACATTTTGCGTTTTCTTTCCAATTTTAGCTCACGTTTCAAGGCCTTCTTTTCCAGTTCCTCAGCATGTTCGGCAAATAAAGAACGCATGGCGGGATACATTAAGTGAAAATTTGCCAGATCTTTCACCGACACCTGCATGTTATCAAAAGCTATGGCGACATTTTGCATTATTTTAAATTCACTCGCTGTTAAATCCGTTAGATCTGTTGAGCTACTAGTTGGAGTTGATGTTGCTGAGTTGTAGCCCAGCTGTAGCCTTGGCAATTTGGCATAACGTTGTGAAAAGTGTGTTAGTATAGTGTGTTGGGCCTTCATTAGTTGGCCCTGTTGTATGGCCTGTGTAATGGTGCTGTGAGTTTTAATTTTAGCCTCTTCCTCTAAATCATCTTCCATTGTGGCTTCGTGTATTAAAACTGTAGAATTCAAACCTAAATCAATCAAATCTTGACAGGGCATGGTATCGCCACTATAAGTAATTTTGATGGGGTCTTCTGTTTCTTTTTCGTGTAAAATATTTAAGCTTACGCCAAACGAGTGAGGACAATGTTTAACCAAACAGGTTTTTATCCACTCCACACCTACATCTGGTTTTAGTTCTTTTAAATTTAAGGATTCTTCCATTATTTCGGCATTTCCTATTAATTCGTAGGAATTTTCTATATTAAATATTCGCTCATGATAAAAATTCAACCAGGGTTCTATTTGTTTAGGAGCCAAGAGCAAGACTTTTTCAATATTATCATGATTTCCCAATAGATTCAGTCTTTCGGTGAGCAGACCTATTAAGCCAATATGATGGTCGGCATGTAAATGTGACACATAAATGCATTTGAGGTTTCTCACTACTTTTTCGGCCATTTGGTTGCCAAAAAACCGTTGTATTTGCCCCAAAGTGCCCTCACCACAATCTAGTATAATAAAGGAATCCTCTTGGGATTGTATTAATATAGAGCTAACATTTCGTGTTTTATTAGGTATACAGGAGCCTGTACCCAAAAAAGTTATCACAGGATATTTTGGCTGCTGGGAGGTTAAAGAATCTTCCAAATACCTAAAATTTTCTTTAAGCTTTTGCTGTAAAGAAGGAAAGTTTTCCAATACTTGGGTTTCTTGAATATACTCATTGGGTGATAGTTTAGCCTCTGAAGTGCGGTCCAGACCTTAAAAGAAAACCCAAATTAATTTAGAAAAATAATATTAAAACTTCTGAAAAAAAACCTCACCTTTTCTCGGTCTGATATGATAATAACTCATGGAATTTAAATCCGTTAAATGCTTTTCTAAATCCCAATTATCTGCCTTCCCACTAACTGCTTCACAATTTAGCTGCTTATCATTTAGTTTTGTCTTTTTTAATTTGCTAGTGAGATTTGCTGACAAACTGGTTGCCTCTGTTAGCAGGGGAAATACATTGGGATTTAAAAGATTTAACTGATATTGTATACGATGTGCTGCTATATAACCGGAAAACGTATTTTGATTGCTATTCAAATAAATGTGTTGTGTCTGATGTGGGAATTCGCTAACAAATGATTGATAGAGATTAGTAGTCACCACTTCCTGAGGTGAAAAATGCACAACCAAAGGCATTTCCGGTGTGTCATCAGGATTTATATTGGAATTTAATAATACCTCGCGATGTTTTTTTAAATTTCCCAAGAATTTTGGAGATGGTATATCTAAAAACATAAATTGTAAAGGATTTTCATTTGGTTCACTAACGTCCCTAGATTTAACCACTGTGCCATTGTCTAGAGCAACATCTATGCCATTTTTAAGTAGACCTAAAAGTGGCCCAGGCGGTACGCCTTGTTCCACACATTTTTCTAGATTTAAAGCTCCAGGTCTGGGCTTAAGTTTACATATATAAGTAATAGCTATTTGTTCTTCACCGCAGGCTGTTTCCATAAAGTTTTTTTCTTCATTATTACATTCTGTAATACGATACAGAGGCACAGATTTTACAGACATGACAGAATCTTCAAAATCCTGGGTTTCTGTACAGTCAACAGTTTTAAGCTAACAAAAGTAAGTATATAGCAATTTTGTAACAATATTTCAATAATATACAATTTTCTCAAAAAGAAGTACATACCTGTAAGTTCTTCAAGACTACAAAACGTTTCATGGAAAATAAAATATTCTCCAAGTACGGAGGTCCATGTAAAGATAACTCCTTAACGCCCGCATCTTGTACGGTTAAAGCCAAACCTGGAAAACCTCCTATAGCTGGCCAAGTATTGCGGGTAACAAAAATCTGTTCCAGTCTCGACAATTTTGTCTTGTGTTCATGAGCTAAACGCTGTGTACCCTCGCCACAGTTAAACAAATAACGTGATTGATCGGTAAACAAGTAGACGGCAGCAGGGGCACCGTTTGAGCCGGCTCCTAAAATTTGTAGTGTTACCGTGCCTGGTACACACGGTGTTGTTTTCTTTTTCATAGCTTGTTGTTGTTTGTCTTTCCGCAATGTTGGTTTAGTACTTCCATGTAGTTTATCCGACTGTTCCGCTATTGTGTTTGCCATTTTAGAGGATTTCTTCGAGGCTGGTGTTGATTTTGATAGATGTTTTTGTATGAGTAAATTGTTAAGTAATTCGTTTGCTTTACAACGCACTGCGTTTCTTAAGGCAGTCAGCAACATTCGTGTTTGATTTTTACTATGCTCTAAGGGATCTTCTCAATGTAAAATTTGTTTAAAGACTCCGGCTTACATGTGCAATTTTATGATTATTTTATATCAAGAATGTTACCACAGCATATTTAACAAGGTAAGTTCAAAGCACACCCAACAAGGTTAACAAAAAGATTTTGGTTTCCTTTTGTCAAAATTTTGCTATATTATTATATTGTATGTACATATATAATTTGATTGTTCAAAAATTGAAAACAATCAGCAGTTAAATGATATTAACTTTTTTAATTGTGCTTGGCTATTGATCAGAAAAAACACCATGCGATTTGAAAAGGTCATCTCAGCTGTTGGCAAAGAGTGAGAGAATTACGGATATAAAAATCAAAACAAAGGAAATAATTTTACAAAAAAGGTTGGCAACGTAAGGAAAAACAATAATGAAAGCACTTTCAACTTATAATATTATAATAGAATATTTTTTCATTAGATTTCTTTACATATCTACTAGGTAAAACAAATATCTATTAGGTAATACAATACAAAAACTACAGGTATTTTTCTTAATTGTAGGATTGATCTCATACTCTTAGTTATTTTTGATTAGTTGTACTTGCACAATATAATTAATATATAACTAGACAAAGTTTGACACTCGTTTAACACTACTAAAAAAAAAAACAAGCTTGGATAGCGACTATCTTTCAAATGTGCTTTGTTTTCTAAAAAACGCAAAGAAGAAAGTGCAAAAAGGAAAAACACTGAAAAATGTGTTTTTAAAAAACCAAGCCGGTATGTAGTCGTCGCCGTGTACTTGTGCCAACTTAACAAATTGAGCCGCTCCATAACATTGGTGTTTAAGATATTTTAACGCACATATTGTTATAACATTTAAACTCTGTTAAATAATGTCACAACGTTTTAAGAGAAAAAAATATTTTATTTGCTTTAAGGAACAGCCAGCAAGAATGGTTGTAACAAAAATATTAGCAATATAAAAAAGAAAAAAACCGAAATGACAAACTTATACATACAATAGGGTATATTGTATGTAAAAATAACTTACAAAGCACATTGATAATTTAAATTAAAAACATGATTATATGTTTAATTACCCAAAAAAATTATAAAGATGACGCCAATGATATATTGCGACTAATCAAACATTTCTTAAGCCGCTACCACCACTTTATTTTTAACGCATATGCCGTCGATCAAAATACACTGCACGCTTTTACTAATTATTTGGCATCGGCTTGGTTCTCTAGCTGCTTCCACAAAAATTGTTAAAAGTTGAGAGGAAATTATTTTATTTAACAAAACTACAACTATTGCTTAAAATATATATTTTTACAACATAAAAAATGTCTTCGCGAAGGTAAATCTTAAAAAATAAATAAAAAAATAGTAAATATGTTTAAAAATAAAAAAGTGTATTGAAATATGTATGTACATACATATGCATATGTATATATATAATATATGTACATACATACTACATATTAAAAATTTAAGAGTATATAAGAAAAATATACAAAAAATGTGTTTGTTGGGTTAACAAATTTAAAAAAATCTGCTACCCTTTTTTTTGGATAAAAGGGAGCTTAAAACAAAAACTTCTACAAAATTAATGTGTAAAAAGTGAAACTGTAATTAAAAAAAATCTAAAAAACTAAATGTTTTCGTCAGTGTCTTGATCCTCTTTGATTTTGTTGTTGTCCTTTGAGGGGGGCTAGGTTTTGATGCAACAAAATACATACGTAAATGTATGTTCATATGTAAATTTGTTTGAAGAAACTTTCTTTGGTGTTAGTAGGTACTTCATATGCTTTTTTTTGTAGTCCTGGTTTTTTTTGTGTATCGCAATTTTTTTTTGTACATTATTGCCTGTTTGTCGTTTTGCCCGGTATGTTTGAAACGGCTGTTTGTTATTTGCTAGTATTATTTAATGTTGCCAGATATACTGATTTAAAGATTTCCTTGCCTATTTTATAATAAAACCTAACCCCTATATACCTATTTATAAACGATTTATAAAGTTATCAATGGTTTATAAAACTGATTTTGTATGAATAAGGGGGTTAATTTAAAAATTTTAATAGATAATTCTTTTAACCAATTGTTAAGGTAGGTATAAATTGGGATTAAATGTTGTAAGTCTATAACGGTAGTAACTTTTTTCTTGTAAAATTAACACCAAATGGCTAGTAACGACATATTTTAAAGGAATTAAACAAAAACGTTATTGAAAAATCATACAAATATACTAATTGAATCAAAAATAGTTAGGTATATGTATTTCGATTTCGGATTGATTTGTTTTCAAGAACGGCTTTTAATACATATTTGATTTTCTGAACAATATTTATGAATTGTTTTACAGAATATATTTTTTCTATTTTGACTTTCTCAGAGGATTTTTGCAAAATCAATCAAAGTATTGACATGAAAAACGTTAGGCCTAAATAGCTGATGAAACTATTTCAATACAATTCCAAAATTCATGTTGTACCTATTTGTTGCCGTGACGCAATGGGTCAAATAATTAGAGTTAACTTAAGTGAAAACCTATGTATGAAGGAAGTTTTTGGTTTTGTTTTTTTAAAGTAATCTTCCTCACACTAGCCAAGTGAAATGCATTATCAAAACCAGATACAATTTTATCTTTAGCTCTCTCTGACTGGTATTTTAAGTGTTGGATGTACCTATACCTATATCAGTTATTATACTTAGGGTATTTTTAGAAAGTAGAATATGGTGATCGAATTGTCGCCTATATTCATTTTTTTTAGCACTATCTGTGTGAGAACAAAATTTACCACAACTTTTAACCGATCGAAGTTACAAATACAAATCGAAGTTACTAATACAAATAACTCGTCAGAATAGCACTGTTTTCCAGACAACCTGGATAACTTAGCACTTTTATAAAAAAATCTCTTGTTACCCCTATATTCATAAACAATTGATTACTTTATTAAAGATTTATAAGACCAATTTATCACACAAAATCAGTTTAATAAACCTTGATAACTTTATCAAACATTTATGAATATGGGAGTTAAACTTTAAACAAACCTAGTAGGTATTTAATTTTTTTAGAAAATGCAGTCGGGTTTACAAATTGGCAAACACTTTTTTCGCTATTTTTCTACGTTTTTACTTTTTTCGTGTTAGTGTATGTGTCTAGAATATCTTCAGCAGCTTTTTTTTGTAAATAATAATGATGACAGTGCACAGCACCTCCCACCCCCCCCCAAAGTGTAAAAACTCAGCTGGTTGGCTATTTGACAGGCTGTTTGTTCTGTTTGCCAGGCAGCTAAACGTTTATATAAAAAATGTGTGCTTTTTTGCTTTACAAAATTTCCTACCGTCTTCTTTCTCTGTTTGCCGTCATTTTGAAGGTGGTATACATATTTATGTGCATATATGTATACCATATTAAGTTTTAATTTTTACAATATACTAACGACCCAATAAACTATGTAATGTCCATTAAAGTACATATTTATGTATATTCTAAAACCATTTCGATAGACAAACCGATTTCGCGATAATCGTTTAAATCAAGTTTTCATTCAAGTTTTTATTTGTGGTATCAATATACATATCAGATAGGTACATATTCAAAAGATTTTTGCAACTAAAAATTAACAAAATTCATTTATAAACGGCCAAAAGACGTGACTATTTTATTCATGTAATTTTTAACATCTGAAATTTGGGAGAGTAGAGAGAAATTTAAAATTTTTGTACAGAGTTTAATATCCGAAATTGAAAGAGGCAATTAAAAATTAATTATCTGAATAACTAAGCTTACCTGGTACTTAATATAATAATACATACATATGTATGTTCATATGTATGTATTTACGATTCGGAACAAACAAATAAAGCAAATGTACATAAGGTACACTTGTTTATTCTCTACTTGAATACACTTACCCTAAACAAAACATTGTTGTAATTCTATTGTTGTTTTTAAATTTTTTTTTTTTTGTATTTGATTGTGTTTTTAATTTTTTAACGACAACACACAAAAACAAAACAGTTGCTAACCCGTTAGCAATTTTATTTTTGGTTTTGTTGTTGTCTTGCCCCAACAATCACGTACAAACATACAAGCATACGTACGCTCTTTAACTCATACATTTGCAGTTTTTTCCGACAAACCACCGAAAAAACCAAATAAAAGCAAAAATTCGGTAACACAGTCAGCCAGTCAATATGTAATAAATCCTTATGCCTTTACATCCAACCACCATGAACTTTAAAGAAAGCTCGTGTTTATTTGTACCTGTGACAAGGTTTCTTGTTTTTTTTTTTTGCAAACATAGACATCCTTACTAGCTGATTAAGGTCAGGGAATCTCAAAAACAGTTCAAACAAAATGTGTAAATATTGTTTAAATACAAACCTACATACATACATTCATGTATATACAGTATCGAGCAAAACATAAGTGACAAAAATAAAACTAATACATACCTACATATGCACATATAAAAGTTGTGTTATTTTTAGATTATTTATACTTATTAAATTTATTTTGTCTTCATTTATCAAATAAATTAACAATAATTATGTTACACCTTAAATCTTATTAAAACAAAATTTATTTTGTTTAGCCAACGCTATATAAAAATATTTATTTTTTAGAATATGTTTTGGTCAGCAAAGTCAGTGCACTGTTCTGAATTTTAAATAAATGTTAAATGTGGCAAATTGTCATAACATTGTTGTAATAAAACTTAATTTATACCAACCAATAACGTTATCTTAAATTTAACCGTTTAAAATTCATTGTTAGCTAAATTGAAAAATGTAAATAAGCTGATTTAAAATAGCCACCGATTTCACAGATAAATTTAACAAACTGGAAAATATTATATTTTCAGTTATCTGAATTGATTCTAATGTTGTTTAAAAGCATTTTTTGCCAAACGGGATCAGATAATCGAACACATTCCTTTTAACTATTAATATTCGGGTTTTTAAATAGATTTACAAAAATATTAAAACTTATGTAAGTAACTTAAAAAAATCTCTGCTAAATAGTTTTTTTTTAAGCAAATAAATTGTATTAGTTGGAAGTTTAAAGTAGCTGAATTTCAAGGTTAAAATTAGCTGAATTAAATGTAAATGAGCTGAATATGTTTTGTCTAGCTTCCATAAAACTCGTTAAATATTTTTTACTTATAATCAAATGAACATTTAAATAAAAAAATATTCTTTCTATTATTATTTAGCAAATTTTTTTTTATTTTTTCTAAATAAAGTTTTTATTAAGCTAAATTCCATGACATCACTAAATCAAATTTAACTTAGCTGAATTGAAGGTTTATTGATTGAACTAACTATCAGTTGTAAACATTAATGTTTTAAGGTGGCTGAATAAGCTTTTTCTCAGTTGAATTAAAAAAATCATCTTTAAATTTACGTTGTTTTTAATATAAACCTTTAAATAAATTATTTACATGTATGTATGTATAAGATATACTTCGAGGTTTCTAGATTATCTTTATGATTGTCGTTGTGTATTCGAGCATGAAGTAACTATTTCCATCCTCAATCAGCTCGGTAAAGACGGCTTACAGGCTTACATAGCCTCAGAAGTAATCCCTCCATCAATCACCTCCATAACCATAAAGTCTCTCGGTCCCAGCTTTCTCTGAAATTTAGAAGATTTTTCCTGAGAAATTTTATTTGAAATTTTTCTATCAAAACTTGGAAACAAAAAAAAATTTTAAAACTTCCTAAAAAAATGTTTTAAAAAAACATTTATATAAAATATTAATATAAATAAAATTCTTTTGTGAGCAGCTCAACTTCATGTTTGTTCAACTGAATTAGAAAATATAATATAAATATTAAATTGCTTGTTTGAGTAAATTTTTTTAATTTTAAACATTTCTGAATTCGCTTTTTTCTAACAATTGTTTTACTTAGGAAAACCTTAATTATTTCTGATAAACACCAGCTGAATAACAGAAAAACCCTAAAAAGTCTAGTCATATTGAAATGTACAAACAATATTTTTTTTCTAATACCTTAAATCAATATTGAATTAACTGAATTGTTGGAATTAAATTAGCACATTATATGTCTCCTATAGATTTACCATTTTGTTTGTTTTATGATAAAAGCGCTTAAATTATATGATCTATTAATTGTGCCAAAACAATCATGCTGTGCAAACAAAATGATACTACCTCAGTTTAATAAAAAAAAAAATTTGCTAAATAAGTGTTTCTTAAACTTTTTTACATTCTTCGAGATGTTTTCAAAATATTAAAAGGAGTTTATGAAAAGGGATATTTTTGGAAAACTTTTTTTATACAAGGACATGATTAAAAGTTTGCAGTTGCTCTTCATTTATATTCTAAACTTTGCTTAATACTTTTAGCAACAAAAGATTCCAATCTATAGAAGATAATATAAATTGTTGAAAATAAAATTAAAATCAGTTTAAAGTAAAGAGGTTGTTACTTGGTTAAAATTATTGTTTTTTTTAATTGCACACATACTGCTAAGCCTAAGCTATGTACATGTGTGTATGTATGTACATATTCATATACGTAGGCATTTTATTAGATAAGGTAAAAAAATTGTGTTTTTTTCTATAAAAAAAAGTATGTACATTTAGATGCCTTAATTAGTTTTAGCTTATTCATATGTAGCTATAACGAGCAAACATTTTAAACGTAAAATATACACAAAGATAACACTTGAAATACTTTAAAATTAACATGTACATACATACATATATATATGTACAAATATAGAATATAATGTTTAGATAAATTGAAATTAATAAAAGTTAAATACATTTTATTAGACAAAATGACATTATTCCGGAGAGGTTATATATTTTGCTGAATTAAAAATTGCATGGCAACATGACAATCATCAAATTAAATAATCAAAATTCTACAAATTTCTCAGTACTAAAAAATGTTATAAAAATGAAAAGTTAATGACACAATTTTTTATAAAAACATTTAAACAAATTAAAAAAAAACTTGAGTAAAATTTTTAATGGTTTAGCTAATAAAATTGAAATTTGACAGAGGAAATTTTCAATTCAGCCTAAGTACAATATAAGAGTTTAAATAATTTATATTACAATTTTTAAAAAAATATTAAAATTAGTAAAATAAAAAATTAATTCAGTTAATAAAAATTGTAATTCAGCAAAGGAAAATTTTTCAAAGGAGGTAATGAGTTTATAATTAAACTACTAAAAATAAAATTTAGTCAAGTAAAGTGTTGATTCAGCTGAATATAAATATAAAAAAAAAATATTGTATGAACATTTGTATATTCTTCTAAGTATAATATAATTTTTATTCAGCTACAAAATTACTTTTATTTTTAATTTTAAAATAAAACTTTACAATGCAGTTAAATAAAATTAATCTAAGCCAACAAAAGCTAATTTGTTTTTGGCAAATGATAAATATTTATAATTAGGTTAGTTAAATACCAATTTAGGCAAGAAAAAAATTAAGGTATAACTATAAAAAAGAAAAAAATTTAATTCAGCTAAAAGAGTTAAAGTCAGCTTAAGTAAAAATATATTTTTAACGCTTAATAAGATTCTTTTTGTTTTTTATGACAGAAAAATTTAAATTCATCCAAAAAAGTAAATTTGGTTGCAGAAAAATCCAATTCAGCGGAGTAAAAAACTTTTGAAATATATTTTCTTCCTTAATTTTTTAACTTGGCTGTTTTTAAGTCAATTCAGCAAATTAATCATATTTTTTAATTTGAAAAATATTAACTATTTGAACCATTCAGCTAAGCGATAGCAAATTCAGCAAAGCGAGAACTTTAATTCAACAAATTTTGAGTTAGTCATAAATGTTATTAAAAAAATTATTTTATTTATTAACAAAAGGCCTTTTATCATTAGATTATTTAAAGTTTGGTGACATGTTTCTTATTTTACTTCTTTTTTTCTTTTCTCAAATTTAGATGGTTTCATCCCACAATATCGGGCATTGAAGCTGAAAAACTCCTTTTAGAACAAGGTTTTGACGGTTCTTTTTTAGCGCGTCTCTCGTCGTCAAATCCCGGCGCATTTACACTGTCGGTTAGGCGGGGACAAGAAGTAACGCATATTAAAATACAAAATAATGGTGATTTTTTCGATCTCTATGGCGGTGAGTTTTAATTTGTTTTTTGTTTTTATATATTTAAAATAAAACTTTTATTGTTTGTTTAAAATTTTAGGTGAAAAATTCGCCACACTACCTGAACTGGTACAATATTATATGGAAAATGGTGAATTGAAAGAAAAGAACGGGCAAGTTATAGAATTAAAACAACCACTCATTTGCGCCGAACCGACAACAGAAAGGTAGGAATTGAATTATTTTTTATGCATTTTTTTTTTATATTCTTTACATACATATTAATATATAACTAAGAAGGCGTTTTTAGTTGGGGCTATTTTATATATTGAAAAATTACCACAAATTTAGGGCTATTAGAGTTGTAATAGAATCTAATTAATGACGAAATCGGATTTAAAAACGACAAATAAATACTTCTGTTTTAAAAATGATCTGTTTTATGCTCGATTTAAAATAAGATTTTTCTTTTTAAAAATTTTCACAGAATTAAGGTTTTTCATTTTGAGCTTAGGAGCCTTTTTGCATTGATACTATTTAAGTACCGCACAAAACTAAATTAAGTTGATTTTCCGCTTATTTTTAATATATTAAAAACTAGAATATTAACGCCTTCGAAGTCTAAAATCTTAAAAAAAAACATTTAAACTTTGAATTTATTTAACAATTTCTTAATTTCAAAATTTCGAAATAATGTTCGAATTTTTGAAAATTTTCATTTCGTTAATTTTTTAATATAAACCCCATAAAACCAACTTTATAGAGATTTTTTTGTTAATTTTCTAGTTTTGAAATTTTAAAAAAAGTTAAGATTGTTGGAAATTTTATATGAATCACTTTATATATTTTATGCCTTTTTGTTGTTTTTATGTGTTTAAATGTTCGAAAACTTAAAAATTTTCGTTTTTGTAAAACTTGTCTAAATATGTTATATTTTATTCAGAACAATACAGTAAAATTCATCTGTTTAAAAATTTTATTTCGAAATTAAGTAAAAATTTTTTATATTTTTGCAATATTTTAATAAAAACGTATTTAATAACTTTTTCAATGTGACCAAAATTTTAAAATTAATTCAAATTTATTAAAACCCTTTAAAAAATAAACCTAAATTTGGTTTTGTTTGCAAATGATTATAATTTTTATAAATCTTGGCAATTTCGAAAATTCGAAATTAAAAAAAGCTTGTATTTCTAAAACATTTGAATATGAACTGGATGTAAATTATTTTTGCACCTATATTCACCATTTCCTTATGTCCTTATATTTTAAATTTTGAAATTCGTTTAAAACATGTATTCGAAAATGTATAAAATTTTTGAATGGTGTTAAAATGTTTGCAAAATTGCTGATATATTATTAAAAAGTGCAAGAGTGAAACGTATCCTAGTCAGGTTGTTTTCCATCGATAATTATCAACTGTTTCGTTTCAACAATTGGTCTATAAGGCGCTGTTTTCTGATACAGAAACGTATCTACAGAAAGTTAAAAATTAATTCATTAATTTCAAAATTATTAAAAAGTCAAAAACAAATTTTTTAAAGGAAACCCTGCAAGACAATTTATTTTTAGTTATTTATACTAACTTTGTGTTTAAGGGTGGCTAAGAAATGGTTATTAAGAAATTACCAAACAAAAGAGTTTTATATCAACTTTAATATAATTTGAAAAGTAAGAAAATTGTTTCTTAAATATTAAACTAAAAGTTGAAAATAACTTAATAACAGTAGCTTCCTTAACAAAAAAGGGGTTTTAATCTTAATTTGAAAATGACTGATTCATAAATCATTTTTTTAATGTTAATTTTAAGCTTCAAAATACAAATTAGTTAATTATCATTTTGAACTTAATAAAACTTTAATAATAAATCGTCTTCTAAAATAGCACTTTAACCTATATGTACGCAAAAAAAATGTTTTAATTTGATATTGATAACAACATTATGTTCTTCACTAAAATTTCCACACCATTTTCTAAGTAACTTTTAGGTATAAAAATAATTTGATAATAAGATCACATTTAAATTTAAAAAATGTCATTTGTTAAATGGTGTTTCTTAAGTAAAATTTTAATTGAACTAAGACACAAACCACAAACTTAAACCAAATATAAAAACCATTTTTTTCCAAGTGATTAGCTATTTTGTTTGCTGAGATATTTGTAAAAATATCAAAATTTGAGGAGATTTTCAATATTTTTTATATTGTTTTCATTTTCCCAATTACTTTTGATATTTTTAAACTACAGAATGTAATTTAAAGAGTAAAAGTTATAAGAAAACTAAAATATACTTTTCTAGTAGAAACTTTGCAATCTAAGCAAGTTTGAATTTTTTTACTATATTCAAATTTATGAATTTAATTTCGAATGTATGTATGAATATATAAAACTTAAAACGGACATACTTACAAGGCAAACCATAAAAGAAATTGATTTGTTTTAAAATCATGCTATTTCAGAAGTTTTTTTATTTTCCAATTTTTTGACATTCATGTCAATTTAAACTACATATGACTAAAAAAGTAAATATTTTGTATGTCTCTTTGGAAACTAATATTTATAAGTGAAAAGAACAAAGTTTTAAGTAATTTTTTTGAGTTTTTAATGTTCGAATTTTCGAACTTAATTTTTAAAAATTTAAAGATGGTTAAAACATATATTTTGTTGAATGAAAACATATAAGGAATTGTTAGGTTAGTAAATTAGGCAATTTTTTACGGTTTTTTGTATGTTCGAATTTAAAGTAGAATCTCTAAACATGAATATGTACTAATGCAACATTTTTTAAAATCTTATAAAGAAACTTAGTCTTAAGTCAAAAGTTTAAAGTAATTTTTGAACCTTTTTCATGATTTTCGAATATATGTAAATGTTTATTTTGCAGAGATTTTTCATATATGTTTGCAATTATGCATGTATGTTTATACTTTGCTTTGAGTGTACAATCTTTTTCATACACGCTTTTACATAAATTTTTTACAAATTACCCATCTTTATTTTTACAAAGTACTTTGAAACCTGTTTAATATTATTTTTCACACCCACTTAACAATTGAATATTTTACTTTTAATTTCTGATTTTACAATCAGAAAACAAACAAACAAATGAAATAAATATTTAATGTTACAAGTTCATTGATTTCATTATAAATTTATTTTAAACAAAGACAATATTGTAAAGTAAAAACTCCTGTTTTTGTCGCTTCGAAAACCAGGCAAATAGCCAGAATGACTGACGGTTTTTTTCGTCAAAACCTTGTTTGAGAAATAAACAAATTAAAGATAATTAGTAAAAAAAAAATTTGATTGGAACAAAAAAGAAATACAACTTTTGGCACAATCATTTTTACAACGTAATTTAATATTGTGCATTTAATACAGAAGCTGACAAAAAATAAGTGATGCGCAAGCTTTTTTGACTGAGCAACTGAATGCTAACTATATTATTAATATAACAACAGCAACTTATTTGCAGTTAAAAAATATATTTGAGCTCTTTAGTTATTGTTTTTTATGATGATGATTGCTTTTTTTGCCATCTACTGTATAATTTTTTGCTTCCAGTCAATCAATCGTTTCTGCTAATCTCTGCTGTTTTCTTATTTGCGAAGTTTGTATTGTTTTTAATGTTTTTTATTTGTTTTATTATTGTTTGTCTATAATTCGTGTATTTCTATTGTCCTAATTAACCTAATTTAGATTTGAAAGAAAATTATTTTTTTGTGTTGTTGTGACTACAATTAGAAAAAAAATAAACAATTACAATAAAGGCACGCTTTTGTTATAGCAGTTTCATACTCCCGCGTGACTTTAAAACACAAATTTATTAGGGTCATTCAATTCATATTTATCTTAAGAAATTTATTTCAAATTATTTTTAAAACTATGAAAACCTTAGTTGTAAATTTGAAACAATATTTTTCGAATTTAAAACTCTTAAACACAATTAAACAAAAACTGTTTTCTTTATTTTTTTATGGTTGGCA
>NDXZ01037165.1:0-10064 GCA_003055125.1 Paykullia maculata | reverse complement strand
AACATCAGCACGTTCTCTCCACATGTCGAAATGTTAACAAACATTTTACAGCTATTCTGCCGACGTTTTGTTCATGTACGAACATATTTCTGGCTCGTCAAGACGTAGTGTTAAGTGTTTAAGCGATTTTTAATAAAAGATCCTAGAATTGGATTTATGGAAAGCCCTTATTATAATTTGGTATTATGCTTTGGCTATGAGTTAGGCTTATCTATGACAGTTTCTGTGTAACTGCCAACATTGAAAAGTGATTAATAGTCATCAAATTGATATTCTTAGAAAAACGTTACATGGTCGACTTATAAAGCAAACATTATGTAAATCATTATTTACGGATATAAAAACTAATATAGGGAAACAAATATGTATGCATGTATATTTCTTAATATCTCGCTGATGACAAGTTTATAAGATGACAACCAAAAAATACATGCAAAAACAACATGCTTGATTTGTCGGATAAGCCAAAACATAAAACAAGAGTCATCGTTTTATTCAACTGTAGCGAACTTTGTACACCCACTACTTATGTTGTTTAGTCTAGAACTTTCATGCAAATTAATTATTAACAACAACATTTTATATAAGAGGTGTGAGTAAAGGTGGACGTACACATTTTCATTGATGATCTAGTTTTGAGTGGAAATGTCTATGTCTATGGAAGATATATAAACTGAAAAATATGTCAGTTATAAAGTGTTTTTAAACAAACAAACATTTACGTTAAACCAATAATGCCAGATGAAATTATGTAGAACTCCTTAATTCTAATCAAAGATTGCTAAGGATGGAGCCATTATTGGTTTTGAAAATACATTCAGTAGAGTGCAGGATAACGAACATTGACATTTCTAGAGTATTTCTAAATATCACAGTTTTATTTTGTCATAAGCGAGAAATATTAAAAAAAATAAGTTTTTAATAGAAATATTTGAAAAAAGAAAAACAAATAGCTCCCATAGTTGACATAAATTGTAATATCTTAAAAAAAATACTCTAAATCTATTAGACCATAAACTAAGGCAGGAATTTTAGAACATTTTTATGCAAAAGCACATTATACCCTTTTGCCAACTGTAGTAGTTACAATCATGAAAAAAACATGTAGTGAATATAGATGTTACAGTCAAACATGTCTCTAATGATGTCAGTAGAATTTTAAAGCTGAATAAATAAATTGATCCTTGAGCATTTAAACTAAATAAAAGATTTTGAGCTGGTCATATGATTTATCATATTTAAGTTTAAATCTGTCATATTTGAAACTCACTTACAAAGAAAAACAATAGAGAGCAAAGCCAAACAGGATTTTATTTTCAAATATGTAAATAATTATTAATTTATTTCAATTTAGCTTTTAAATCTATGAAACAAAAAAATATTATTTTATATTTAAGGCAATGTTTAAGTGGTTCATTTACCTTCATTGCGGTCACTTGACATTATTAATCCATCATAAAAATCCCTTTTCTTTAAATTAATTATATAAAGCACAATTTATGATAGAAATTTTTTATAAAAATGCTCCAAAAATAAGGAACACCGTAGGGAAAGCAAAAATTTTTATAGATGTTTAATTTTATAAAAATTTATAAAAAAGATTAATAGCAAAACAATAAATAAACACGATATAAGAAAAGGCATGAGCGCTTTGAAAAAAACACAAAAATATGCTTTAACTAATAAATAAAAGTAAAGTGAGAGAAAATAATAAAAAATATCTCTACCATGTATCGGTTAAATAAAGTAAAACGTTTAACATTACGTTCTGCAGGCAGATTACTTTGAAGTAAAGTTTTTAGAGTATTTGGAAACAAAATTATGCACAACAAACTTAAGAAAGTTATGTGCTGTTAAAAAGCTGAAATTTTTTTATTTTACTTAAGTTTGTTCGCTCATGCCATTCAATATAACAGTTATGCCAACTTAGGAGATCTTTAAATGGGGGTTGTTTTTTGTGATTGGGTATAACAATTTTCTTTGGAGAATATGGGATTTTGAGGGGATAACTTATTATTAATATTGAAAACTAATTTTTATTTAACATTTTTTATTTTTTTTTTTTTAATTTGTAATATCTCTTTAAACATCTCTTTAATACTTTACAAAATTAAGGGTTATATTTCTTATAAGTTCAAAACATATACATACAGTCAAATTTTCGTAAATCGAATCACCATTATCCCTAAAAAACTAAGACTTGCGGAGACTTCAAGTTAAAGAGTTGTAAGTTATTTACTTTTTTAACGCTTATGCCAGTCTGCTTTCATTTATCAAGCCAACCAGTGTCAACCATTGCCTTTTCTTTTAAAATTGAATACTCTGTCGATATTTTTGTATATTTGGGCCTTAATCATTTTACTGCATAAACGAGATTCATATTCAAACGAATTGATAATTGATTCTTTATTTTTGAAAATTGTTGAGACCGTACTAGATGAGATTTCATATTTATTAGCTGCTTCCTTTTTCTTCAACCCACCTTCCACTTCTTTTTTAAGATTATATTTTCCTTTAATCGACAAACATTTTAGAACACATTTAGTTGCCATGATAATAAACAGATACAAATTATTTAAGCAATTATTATACATATGTACATATGTAAAGCGAAAATGCCACTTATGTACCTTACGCAAACAAAATGACACTTCTGATGTACCAGAAGGAATTTTTATAATATAAAAACCAGCTTAACAGGTAAAAGAACGCGAAAAAAACGAACAAAATCAAAAAACCAACAAAACAAGCAAAATATTTCGAGTTATAGAATACATACATATGTATGTATTTCGTTCGAGTTATGGAAGTTCCAGTTACGAAAGAAGAATTTTAATTTTTTTATTATTATTTTAAAGCTACATACAATCTAGTTCAAGTTAAAGAAAATTCGAGTTACAGAAGTTCGTTTTGTTTTTTTAAAAATCCATTCTTTTTTTTATTGTTTGAAGAACTACAATTAAATTATTAAGGCAACTTAAGAGTTTTTAGGATTCAGAAAAAGTATTTTAGGGATTTTGAGGAATAATATCTAAAGAAAACTGAAAAGCCTGCAAATAAGATGATGAGAGCCAAATAAAAACAACAAATCATCTAATGCCAGAATGTAATGCTATTGGTAAACTAATGGCAATGGTTTAGCTAATGACATTTTATTAAGAGCTATTAGTTTCCTATAAGTAAAGGCATCAAAAGCCTGTATTAGTTAAGCAATAGTAACAATTTTAGTTTACAAAAAGAAAACAAACGCCAATAAATTTGGACATAAATGTATCACATAGAGGCGGTAAAAGCTTAAAAAATAATTTTGACTTACAAATTGTTAATAGTTGAAAAAAAGAGAAAAAAATTAAACAAATGAAGATGAAATGTGTTAAGCAATTTCGAAGTTATTTATTTTTTTTATTTAATTTTTAATAAAAAATTATAACAATAAACTTAAAGAAAGAGCAACAGCAACGTAGGTCTACTGAAGATGAAGTGTGCAGAGCAAAGTGCAAAAGATATTTATTAATAAATATATAAAAATCATTTATTTAAAAAAAAAATCATAGTTAAAAGTAAAATATGATATTAAATTTAAAGATTCCTAATTTTATTTTATGTTTTAAATGTAATTTATTAAGTCAATTTCAATTCAGTTGTTGTATTTTCCGCCTTAACGTTTAAAATAGAAGAATTGCTTTTGTTCTTTTTTTTCAAACAAATATTACACGTGTGAACATCTGTCTTATTGTTAATATACTAAAAGCTTTTGAACAAGAGTCTTATAAGTTCGGTGCTAAGGGTTTTACAGCAATAAAATATTTATTTAATGACAGCATATAAGCAGTTGTCAAGCATTTTATTGCTAAATTGAAGTTTTGTTTCGTTGATTGGTTGGAGAGGGGTTATTGATGTCTTATACTCATATGTTTATGAAATATTTAATAAAAATTATTTTCAAAAATTGTTTATAAATAAAAATAAAGACTTTTACTTCTTTTTTTGTTTGGTAAATACTTCATCACTCTTTTAAATGTGTTTATAAAAATATACCAATTTTATGAAACAAGTTTTTAATATTTGATTAAGTATTTAACATTATCTGGACTGAGGGTTTTAGCCGTGTTATTGTGTGCCCTAATTTAAACGTGAAAAAATGTTTGCTTTATTTTAACATTGATATGTCAATAAATGAAGAAACAGACAAAATATATTGGCTGCGAATTTTTATTTTTACTTTAAACTTAAGACTTTCTAACTTATTTAAAATATCTATGGAGTTCAGCAAAATTAATAACTAAAGTGCACCCATTTAAAGCTAAATATAGGCCTAAAAGTCTTTTTGAACCATAGAAATTTAGAAAACTATAAGAATATGACTTGAAGACATAAGATTTACATTAAATAGGAATCACTATGATGCATTTGCTTTAACCAAATATTGGTCTGAAGATCATTATGTAGACATTGTGATTATATTGCCGCCATGTTTTTTCTTTGAGTGTAGCAATCAAGCCATCAGTAGAACTATAACCGCAGAATTTGTTGAGATTTGGTTAAATTTCTCCAAAAAAAAAGTC
Organism: Paykullia maculata; assembly: GCA_003055125.1. Lineage (NCBI taxonomy): Eukaryota > Metazoa > Arthropoda > Insecta > Diptera > Rhinophoridae > Paykullia > Paykullia maculata. The sequence continues at coordinate 5,499 of NDXZ01037165.1, read as the reverse complement.
AAAAATTACACGAAATTCCGTTTAAAATTCCAAAAGTTCTTATTCAGTAAAGTAAGACAAAAGTAAACTTTCGAATAAGAATCTATTGTCGTTACACAAAAAAACATTGTTTAACTTTGACGAATAAAAAAAACAAACAAAATTATTTACTACAAAAATAAAATTTTATTATCTTCTTCTCTTCTATGGCTGTTGTTGTTTTTAGATCTATTGCATGTCTGATTACGATATTTCATCTATTGAGCATGAGGCTCTATTGATTGTTCTTGCTTCAACATTCGGTAATGGTGACCCGCCAGAAAATGGAGAGGTAAGTGCAAACGCCAGAATAAATACCGTAAATAAACATTTAAAACGAGGGAGTAAATAATATCTACTTTATATGCAAACGCCCAACTAATTTAAGTACTTTACTAACACTCTTTAAATTAACCCATAAACGAAGAAAGAAACGAAATAAACAAAAAAAAAAACATTTTATTGCTTTTTTGTGTTGTCTTGTTTCATCTTAACAAATATTAACAGATTTTTATGTTTATTTTTATTATTATCTTCCTGTTAATGTGGTTTACATAAACACACACACACAAACATTAAACATTCTTCATTGTGTATAGTTATTCTCCCAAGATTTGTACGCTATGAGAGTACAAGAATCAGCTGAGAGTGGCCAGGATTCTAGGTAAGTGTTAAATAATGTTTTGTTGCTTTTTTAACATTAACTTAAACGTCGTACATACATCATCATCATCATCATCTAAATATATGTTTGTATGCCAGTTTACATACTTAACCCCCTATTGAAGGTGCCCATTATAAAAAGCAAATACATAAATTCAAATGCTATTAAGGATAAAATATTAAGTTAAGTTAAAGATAAAAACATTTTTACTCTTTCGTTTCATCCCAATGAATTGTGTGCTTAAAAAGCAATGAAAAATATTTAAAGCGGTTTAAGAAATTTATTTAACAAATTTTTAAATTATCAGACTAATTATAAAAGTTATCTAAAATGTGTCATTTACAGCTCTTTTATATTTTTATGGAAGTATTTTTAAACAAAAAAAAAACATGTTTAGATTTCTAAGAAATTTTAATATAAAAAGGGTTGGAATCTTGATGGCTTTAAAAAAATTTTAAATTTTCTTCAAATTCAATATCAACCCAGCAAAAACTTGCATAGCTTTGTATTGAGTTAAATTGATAAAAATACAGTAGTTACACGACTTAACTTTTGGCATTTAAACCCATTACTTTAACAGGGCAATGTCAGGCAAGTACTAACCCTGTTCGTTTACTAATAGGGACTTAAATAAGTCATTACAACCCTCGCTTACAAACAGGGTTATTTACTTCTTACTAATAATGATTAAAGTAGCCCTCTTAATTAAAAATAACAAATTGAATTAGTCATTACTTTTAAAATAATATATAACCAATCGATTGCATGGGCCTAAATAACTCATTGTCAATAATGTATTATATACGACTTTCTGAGAACGGAACTGAGGTTTGTTACTTCTTGACGTTACGTTTTACAGAAACACTTACAAAAAACCTTTAGAGCCGGTTTGAAAACCGACGTTTAAATTTATAAACATCCGTCGAAAATATAATTACTTATAATTAAAGTATGTTTACCCAAACGAGAATTATAATAACTTTTTAAAGTGGCTCCTAACATTTTTTTCGTTTAACAAAAATACTTCAAAAAAACCTTTAGAACCGGTTTGAAAACCGCCGTTTAAATTTATAAACATCCGTCGAAAATTTAGTTCTTATATTTGAAGTGTGTTAACCCAAACGAGAATCATAATAGTTAACTATGGTGGCTCCTAACATATTTTTCTGCTAAACTGTATGCAGCATTGATTTCTTTTTAAGTATCTGATGAAAAAATTATTACGTTTCACAATATAATCTTGTTATTAGAAAACTAGTTCTAAGTAATGCAGATGGTATGTTATACTCATTGAAAAATATGTTGTTGAGTAAGATCAAGCCATTACCCAGTTTTTGCTGGGAAGCTATGGTAAATGTTTATTTATTTTTTTGATTTGAGCATCCGTTAAAGGCTTAGCGAATTTAATTTTTGTCCTCGTTATTGATTTTGATTCTTTAAATTTAACTATTTAAAATTTTAATTTAAACGTTAAAAAATAGTTTCTTTATAGTATACTTTTAAGGCTTCATTTTAGACATGAGTATTAGAGAGGCTCTTATTCAGTACTAAATCTTACTTTATAGCCAGCCTCCATTTAAATCAAAAACCATCTGTGGATTTAATATTTAATAATAAATATGAATCAACTGTTGTGTTTTTTATTGCTGGTACAGTGTGAATCCTCCATAAAAGAAACAGGTATTGGTAACGAGGCAGAGTAAAGTTTTAAATTATGAGCCTGCTGGATTAAATCTAGGTTTTGTACAAGACCGAAAACTATTTGGGTTTTTTTAATATCCGAAAGAAGGTTAACAAAGTCGTTATGGCTATTTGCTTATACTTAAAAGTAGTTGGTGCAAAAGTGGGACATTGACTCAAAGAATTCTAGTTCGTTCTTTGGACTATAGTTGAGCCAATTTCATTTTACCGTATTTAGGTTGGTAACACTAATTATAAAATTGATTCCACTAAAAAGCCTTTAAGCTGCTACGTGTCTTTTAATAAGTATATTATAATCGTTACCAGTGGAATTGATGGCGATGCAACTGGCTCTTAGCTAAATTGATGTCAATACTTGCTGCAATATTTTTTGCAATTTTTGAAGAATATTTTAGATGGGATTAAAATGGATCCATTCACCTGGTACTAGGCTGGAAACTTTACAAACAGAATTTGGAAGGGAATAAGAATTCCTATTAAGGTTACCTAAAAACTTTTAATTTTTGTGGCAGAGATTTTTGTCGCAAAGTGCACATGGTAATATATGCAATTTCTTTGGAAGTTAAAAAATGGACTAGCGGTGGGCTTACCACTTCGTTAAAAGCTTTGCGTGCAAACCCAACAAGTTTTTGATGAAACCGAGTATTTATAAGCAGACAGGCAGAGTTATAGCATTATAAATTAATTTCCTTTCCGACATTCTTCTTGCACACTGTAAAATGTTAGTGTGCTGTAAAATGTTAGGGACTTCAACGTAAAATGTTAGGGACTTCAACGTTGTTTGTTGAATCATCGACGTATAATAAAGCAAGCCCAACTTGGTTCGCTTAGAATGCCGGCGAAGCGAAATTACTTATATCGGTCTAGATTTTTAAAGCTTAGGTCCTACATAAGATAACCACCCTAAAATTAACCATAATGGAATAGGGGAAAATACAGTAGCAGCTTCATATATATCCTTCGTGTGTCCAGCCATTCGGTAATTAATATTTACGGATTGTTACTTTTTACATATATTTTTTTTTATTAAATTATTATGTTTCTCATGTATTTTAAATATTTTTCCACGAGCCTGTCTAATGAAAACAAATATAAAACACAAATTTTTAATCAATATTTTGAATTATTGTAAGCAAATTTCAATTATAATTTTTCTTTTTATTTGTTGCCTGTTTTAACGGCCTAAATACACACAAATCTATATATGTATGTATGTAAAACATTATTTTACATACATATGTATGCATAAAAAGTACATTAGGCTGGTACAGATTTACACTTAAATTCTAAATACAATAAATTCAAAATATCGTCTTTATAAAACAATTTGTGAACTTTATTAAAAAACACTAACAGGAGTTTTTTTTCATTATAAATATAATTTAATAAAAATTAAATAATTTGAAGGAACGCAGAGAAGGAAATGTTAGCGGTAGACACCTCTACTATACACATTTATGCATGTATGTATGTTTGTACATACATATGTACGTACGTATAAAGTGTCATATTCGTGCTATCTTTGTTGTAAATATTCTGTTGTTATTTTCTGCTTTTGCTGTCTGCAGCTTAAGCATAAGTTATGAGTGTGATTGATGGCAAACATGTCAAAGGGAAATTCCAAATAACAATAATTACAAAAACAATAACAGTTGTCATATTAAATAAAAAATTATTTGTTGGAAAAAGTTTGTAATTTGTTGTTGAAAATTTTGGGGGGATACAAATATAATTTATTTATTTTTACCGAAATAACTATAACAACAGCAACTAATAGTGCGAATTTCCATAGTAAATCATAACAACAGCCAGTCATAAGTTGTCAAAAACATTTATTGCGCCTATTTTGAATCTTACAAAACGCACAAAAAATTATTGTTTTAAAACTATTCTGTTAGTTGAAAGCAAATTACGTTTTATTTATCAATACGTCAAGGTCATTTGTTGCTTTTATTTATTAAAGGTTAAAAAACATTAATTTCTTTTTTCTTTACGTTAACGTAAATTATTGAGGTGAGAAAAACTGAAAGAAAAACTAAAAGCCAAATCAAAATAGTTTTTAAATTTCACGTTACCAGAACACTTTTTTTGTTAGCTATAGTGTTGCCAACCGAAATTTAACAAATTAAATTTTAAGGTTTTGTTAAATTTAATGACTTTATTTAAGAACAATTGCTTAACAATGTTATAAATTAAAAAAAAATGTTTGGTTGCTAAAGCTAAAGGCAAAACATCTATGCAAAATAGTTATGAAATGTATTTACTTGTTTAAGGACAAAAAAAAATAAAAAATAAAAAAAAATTCGAAAGTGCCAGAAAGGCCATGGGGTTCCTTTGCCCAATTTTCTATTTCTAAAAAAAACCATAATCTAAAAACATTTGGTTCTGTAGGATCATATGGGGGCTATGTAGGATCGCATTGTGGTTGTTTGCGACCATGTTGAGTTGTGTAGAATCATATTACTATTTGTTGGATTATTTTTGCTTGCGTATGATTACTTATACATTATTGTATAAATTTGCAAATATAATAAATAGTAATAAATAATTTAATACATGTGTAATTTAAGGCATATTTTTACACTTTCATAAATATAAAAGGAAATACTGCATTTGATGTTTTATTTATCTGTATGTATGCGAGATTGCAAAAATGTTTCAGTAAATGGCACCAACCGGAACATTTTAAATATCTCTGTGTATGTTAAAACAAAAATATATTGCATTACAAATTTTAAAAATTGCTCAAAGCTTTAACATACAGAATGACATAATGACATACTTTTGATAACAACAAAACTTACACCTATATACATTCGAATGTATGTGGACTAAAACAAGAGCAACAATATAAGATAATAAAAACTGTAGATATATAAATAAACTCATAAATATTAACATAACACAAACATAGCACATAGCACAAACACACACACACACAAACACACACACATGTAAATATTCATAAACAATAGGGGAACTCACTTCTCGATGCAAACTACCAGTGCAAGCCTTGCAAGTCGTGCATATCGTACAAAAAAGCAAACATTTGCAAGACCACAACAACAAAATACACGAAAATGCAATTTGCTTCACTTGAGCAAATTTGCACAACT
>NDXZ01037155.1:0-21272 GCA_003055125.1 Paykullia maculata | reverse complement strand
AACGGTGGTCATTTAAGAGACATCATTTTTCATACTTAGTGTGAAAAAATTTCCCTTTTGTATATTATATAATCTGAAAGAAAAAATAAAAAAAAAATAATAAGCGAAAAAGTTATTAAACTTTTACACCACTTGGTTTCTTTTGGCCCACCCTGTATAAGCAAAAAAATTTTTTTTGTTTTTTTGTTTTTTAACACAAAAATGATTATATTGGAAAAAAAATGTTTGTGTATTTTGAAAAAAATGTACCAATTTACACACATAGAGTACGTAGTGAAGGGTATATAAGATTCGGTATAGCCGAATATAGCGCTCTTACTAGTTTTGTATAGAATAGAACTTAAGCTAGTGATAGTGTTTTCTCAGTGCTAAGAGCTGTTTGAGTTTTCAATAGTGTTTTCCCTTTAATATATGGAACTAGATTTCCCCTATAAAGAAGATAGGTTCTTTCTATGTATGTGTATAAAAATTTTCCTGACTAAGCGGAAACCATAAATATCCCTTTTTGTAAAAAGCAAGATTATTGTAATTGATTTAACAAAACTATTAGTTTCTAATAACGAATGAATTTATTTTCCTTGATGGATCTTTTTGTACATTTTGCGAATCAATTGACAATTTTAAAACTAATTAGTTCCATCAAACCCCGATATTGTTGTCAATCTTAATTAACTTTCCCTTTTAGAATAATATGTTAAAAATTATGAAGAAATCCAGGTTCAATTAGTGATGCCACTAAATTTTTACTTCCCTTCTATCATTAAAATATTTATTATAAATTTGCAAGATCATTATATGTATACAAATGTATATGTATACGTATGAATAACATACATACACCATGTTTTTCAACAATCAAATTCGAATTCATTACTCTTGTAAAACGTTTCTTTATTAACGAACATAAGCGAACACACAAACACAAACACTCATCAGTTGACAGTTCATTTGGTAAAGATGACAATACTCAGGGGAGTGCGACATAGAAACTGAGAGTGTCAAAAGAACTATATGTACTTCATTAAATTGTCATAAATATTGAAAACATTTAAGAGTCGTTTACTTACAGCTGGCTTCATAAACAGCAAATGGTACATGCGACATACACTCACTACACACACAAACACACATAGGCTTTTGCTGTTAGGTTTTGTGGTTGCTGGCTGACGTTTGTAAATGAAGAAAATAATGTGAAAATATCAGGGTAGATTAGGAGGTTGTATTGTCAACAATATGAAGTTGACACTTAATAAAACATTTCGGTTGGTAATAAAGTCATGTATTGCCTATCAAACAAATTTGTCACGCCCCTCAGGGTTTTCTCATTGTTTTTGTTTTGCCGGATTTACAACATTTTTTTACAACGTATTAAATGTTGGCAATAGTTTGCCGATTAATTTTCAATTGGAATAAATCTCAATAAAAGTTATGGTGGTTAGAGGCTCGAATTCGAGTCATATACCAAATTTTGTTTATTAAAAAAAAAGTTATATAAATTAATCACTACGTCGTTTAAGTTAGTACTTCTATGTAGAACACGATCGTCGAAAAAACTTTGATGTATTATGTATCTTTATTTTTCTGCCATTCTAAGCCATTCAGACAACTTGCGGCTTTTGTTGTAATTAAGATTATCATTGTACTCAAGTGATGTGTAACGAAATGTCAAAATGTGTTTTTTTCTTATGTTGATGCAGCCAGTTTAAATACCATTTTCTGCAGACACTTCAAACAGACACTCACATCGAGTACACGACACAAAGGAAAATAAAGAAAAAACAATATTATTCTTCAGCTGCCCTGTAAGTGTAACAAATTGGGCTTTTATGTTTAACATTCTACACTGATCAACAATAAAGATCTACAATAGTATATGGTGTTAATACAATTTATAGTTATCTCATGATAATTAAGACGATCATCATCATGTTGAGTTTTGACAAACAAAAATTATTTTTGTTGTACGTTTTTTGCTTAGGATGATCGTGATCTGATGGATTGTTGTGAATGATCGTTACATTAATTTTTTTTTTGGCTTTTGTCTTTATTTGGTGTTAAGTGTTATAATTTAAGTATAAACAGTGCAAAAGATAAGCGATTTTACGCCCAACACGCACCTGTAAATGCTGAGAAATAATAACATTTAAATGATTAGAATCTTTAAAATTAATCATACTTTGGTGTTAGCACGATACAAATAGTCAGGTAGCCTCACAATGACAGCTGATTTTTTTTTTTTTGATATCGTAGCTGTTAAACTCCATACAAAAAAAGAATTTTCTCTCTTCTCTTAACATCGTAAATGTCAAACTTCATATAGAACAAAGGCAAACAGTAGAATAGAAGTTCAAAGTACGTAAAATGATAAATGTTTTTAAAAAGATAATTATCATAACCAAGTTGTAAGAATCTAACCCGTTGCAAAATCCTTAAGAGCCTCACACTGGCTAAGATTATTTTTAGAGAGAAAACTCAGCCATTATCATGTTGTTCTCTATATACATTGAGAAAATTGTTATTAGCTTAGGCCGACCTCTTTATGGGGAGAACACTGTTAAGCTTCTAATTTTTTAGAGAGAACGTGTAATTGTAACTCAATTTAAAGTTACGGCCATTGTGTACTTTTTTAATTTCTGCCTTCATTATTTTTAAACTTTTCTTGTGTCCTATATTCCAGCAGGTTGGTATTTTGAAAATCGTTATTGTGTGGAGTATATTTGCGTTTTGTTAAGGTATATTTGGGTAGTTTACCTTGGAGACAGTAACTTATATTAAAACACTCAAAATATTATTACAGTAACTGAGATGACTGTAGTTTGTCGAAAAGGGACCCATAATCATAGTGGTCTACTTCGGTATCCCTCCTACATTATAAACTGGTTGTTGTTTAAAAACCAACTACAAAATTATTATTATTATTTTTTTATATAATAATAAGTAATAATAATAATATGATATATCAGGGGTGGCCAACCCGCGGCCCGCCATCAATATTTTTGAGGCCCGCGAGATTCATCACACATTATCAAAATTATAAGAAATCAGTTTGACCCAAAGGGTTACTTTTAAAACTTTGTCTTAACTTCTTTTTATTAAAATAAAAAATTTTATTTATATTTGTAAAATAATGACAAAGTTTAGGAGTTTCACAAATTTATTTATTGTAATATTTAAGTTTGAATAATTAAGACTTTTAATCTCAATGCGGGTCCCGAAAGCGTTGTGAGATTTGGCTAAAATTTTTAGCACTGAAGTTTAAGACCTGATATCACAATATTCTGACCCGACACACTTTGAAAATCTAAGAAAAAACATCGGATGTAACCCTAAGGTATACATATATAAATGATTAAAATTTCTGACAATTTCGTCTTCAAATATAGACAAAAGGGGTCTAAAATATGTTAGAAATATACCAAACAAATAGTAAAACACAACACAATAGAAAATAAAGAAGTTTTATTATATTATTTCCAAAAACATTTTTTTTTTAGCATCAAAAATTTGTAAAAAACTACCATTTTTGGGGTACAAAGGCCTAGACCCGTTGAGATTGTATTGGTATTTTTAAAAAAGTGTTCAGCTTTATTGTAGCTACAATTTCGCTGAATATTTTTAGTAAAAATTTGGATTCCCTAAAAGTTATCTTAAAAAGTGGAAAAAATACATTTTTCCAAAAAAGTGCAGGAAAAAAAGTTTTTAGAATAAAATATTAATTGAGTTTATTCATCAATTTCTTAGCTTTATTATTGCCAAATATAATTAAGCCGTATCACCAACTCGGAACTAGCTATTAGATAAAAACTGATGACACCTTTTTTCGGGGGAGCACTGACTTTTAAAATCTTTTGAGGCCCATAAAAAAATTGTCACCAATATGGACAAACTGAGTATAGGGCTTTACTAATCTTTGCTAGTGTAATCGAACCTTTGCTGTCACGTTCTTGGGGTTTTTTCAGTGCAATCGCTCAGACATGACTACACTCGCCTCAGACGCGTTCCGCAAATCCGTCTTCGAGATTAATACTTTTTATTACAGAATATACTAATATTTTACTAGTGTGATATTTGTTTGTCGCTTAGTATCATTATTTATAACACTGTGCGACAGTGAAAAAAGTAAAACAGAACAACTTTTGTAAACATACCTACCTCTACGATCTGAACATGTTCAGATGACTTATACAGCAAAAATTGCGAAAAACATCGTTTTTTGAAGAACAATTTTTGATTTTTTTGCTAAACTCGCAAACTACTGGAAATTTTATACTACTATCTTTAAAAAACTTGTGCCCAGAGTAAAATAAAACAACTTTAATAAACACACATATACGATCTGAACGTATCTACGCACCCTAAACAGCTCATAAAGACCACGTTGTACTTCAAAAATGGTAGTTTTTCACAAATTTTTGATGCTCAAAAAAATTGCTTTTGTGGAAATAATATAATAAAACACCTTTCTTTTCTATTGTTTTGTGCTTTACTATTTGTTTGATATATTTAAAATATATTAGGACCCCTTTCGTCTATATTTAAAAAATTAAAAAATTTTCCTTCAAAAAACGGTGTTTTTCAAAAAAAAAAAAGGTAATTTTTGCTAAATAAGTCATCTGAACATGTTCAGATCGTATAGGTATGTTCACAAAAGTTTTTCTATTTTACTCTGGATACATTTTTGTAGACGATAGTATCGAAAAAAAGAACGATTCCTGCGAGCTATGCTCAAAAAAGTAAAAAAAAAAAATTCATTTTTTTTGCATTTGCCTAAAAAAAATATAAAAAATATTTTTCTTGCGATAAGATGTTTACAAGGTTGCTCATTAGATACCTACCTACAACTTTGCTAAAGAAGCCAAGGCTGAATGAGTTAATGGCTAAAAGGTTATGGTACCAGTTTTCGATAAATTCATCAAGTCTCCCAATATGTTGAGGCCAATAAAATTAAAACGCAAACTTATATTACAAAACGGAGCTAGTGTTTTACTCAGCTCAAGTAGTAGTATAGAACCTATATAGCTAAGTGTACTTTGCAAAAACAATATGTATTAAATACAATAATAATATCTTAATGTTTCATTTAAAAATGTCGTTTGTGTTTGTAAATCTAATATGGAAATTTATAATTTTATATGCGGCCCGCGGCATTATGATAAACTTCCAAAGTGGCCCGCGAGACCATTTAGGTTGGCCACCCCTGTGATATATAATAAGCAGTTAAAATTATCAATTAAATACCGTTCAGCTTTGTTAATGTTTGTGGTATAGTTCCCATACTCTTTTTCTTAAAAATTGCGATTTAAATGAATGATATTTACCATCGTCACATTCTGTAGTTGACGTTTTATATGTTCTTCTTGCATTGCGAGATAAATGCAACATTTATTTAGATAAAAATGTTTGTGTTTAAAGTAAAACTGTAGCCACTATGTCTGGTAGTTTATCTCCTCTAGTTGATTAATTCATATTATGTGTCTTTTTAGCTTAGATTTGCAAGAGGTTTCCGTACCAAGAACAAATTAAGTTATAATTGTTTGGAAACATAAAAGTCCAGTGTTATTATTTATGTCAAAGCAAAAATATTGTAAGAAATTAAATACATAAATCTTTGAAGTTTATTACGTTTACGATAAGTTTCCCAAGCAATTATGTTAATACCATTACGCTTTAACCAACTAGTCATTTAGCAGTGTCAACTTTATTTATAAAATAGAGCTTAATATCTGACACTCACACGTAAACCGTGCTAATCATTATTGCAACAAGAAAAATTGGCTGCCCCAATAATAAAAGAAAAAAGGGAAAAAAGCTTAAGTCTTTTACAATACAACTAATAAATATGACATTAAAAACGTATGTATAAGTGTTTTTTGCGCCTTCCATTGTAAATCTAAAGATCTTAAAATAGAACTTAAAAGGAAGTAAAACTGAGTTTTTGTGACCCTTATTATTTGTGGCATTATTCGCATAATCATAGTCATTTACCTTTATGTCTACATACTGAACGTATCTTGAAATGTTGCCACCACTAAATGATGAGTGCCGACTGCAATTCAGATGATAACAATAACAATAAGATGGGCACAAGGAAAGTATGCATAAATACAACTAAATACGTGCATACATATGTACTTGCAAAGATTAGCTTTTTTCCATTTGCGGAACAGAGTTAAACAACCTAAAAGCTACACATTCGTTACTTGGCTTGTTTAAGAGATCTATCATCATCAACGTGTGAGTTGTTGGCATTAGTCCGGTGTGGTCTACGTCACTCATTCAGTCATCTTACACACAATACAGAAACAGAAAAAAAGCAGCAACTCAACTACATCATCTGCTTCAGTCATGATCAGCATCAGGTATGCAAAAGAAATATTTGCAAATGCTGCTCGTAGTAGTACCTGTTAATAATTCTTAGTCAGTATCTCTTGTACTGGTTTCTTTAGCCGACAGCAAGAAGATGCAAAAAGCCTGCAACAAAAGAACGTTTGCTTTGTGTTTCCGATGCAGGCATTAGAAAAGGGAGACTGACATGTGCACAATTTTAACCGGTAGACTGAATTGTAGAGCGTTTTTTAGTTAAGAGGTAAACATATTTACAACTGTTATATAAAATCAACAAAAAATTTAAGAAAAATCCAAAACTGCTCAAAAATTCTTAATTATAGTTTAACACTTCGTATTAGAATAGTTAAGAATTTAAATGTTTGATGCACACAATAGGGACTTATTAACGACCAAAAAATAGACCGTCAGACTAAAGTTTAGTCAAAGAGAATGCGTGATATGTTACCATTTAGATAACTTTTAATAATAGAATTCCAGCAGTTCTGTTGTTCAAAAAATATTCCATTTCCCTTTGTTTCAATACCTTTACATTTTTAATTTCGCACCTCTGTCAAATTTGGTTAGGAATGGTGACCCAACACTTGCACTAGTAATTTGATAACAATAAAGTACCAACAAAGCCTCGAAAGGAGTCTGCATGCAACACAAACAATAGAACAAATGATGCCAAATGTCGATTTAGGAATTTTCTTTTTTACCTTAAACGCCAAATAAAAGCTTAACATGAAGAGAGAAAGAAAGAGAAAATAAAACAAGAATGTATACAAATAAGTTTTCTGAATGCGTTGTTGTATGATTATGATCATTTCAGCCTTAAGTTGATTTTATGCTGCAGCAGCAACGCATAAACACACACACACACACAGACTTACACACAAAATCATTGCACCAAAGAGTCATGCCTTTGGTGTCGGCTATAAGCTAATTGGAAGTATGTTCAAAGGTGCCGCCAACAAATTAAGAATGAGTTACCAATTCAACGTTTATATCTCTATCGTAATCAGTGTTGCCTTTTAGTTCATTTTTATACCACACTTCAATTAATTAAAAAAGTAGTTAACATTAATATTGTTCTAAATATTCGTAAAAATTTAAATAAAAATTACCTTTTAAGCGTAACATATAGGTTTAAGATTATTGTAAAATCTAATTCCTTCGTAACATCAATCCCACCGCAATTTGACCTCTATTTGTGTGCCAAACGATGATCAGTAAATTGAATAATAAAGTTTTTTTTTTATTAAATATATAATTTTTATCTGTGATAATTCCCTTTCCTTCATATTGGCGATGATTAATGCAGGTTAAGAACAAACTTGTCAACAATAACTGAATAACAGTTGATTCTTTGATCATGGTGCGGTATTTTAATAAGGAGTTACAAACAAAAAAACTCCATTCATTGCAAAAATTTAATGTTCAATATTTGCTGGAATAAAATAGATTTAAAGAGTCCTTGTTGTTCTTTAGTATAAGTTACAAAATTTTAAATAATTTTGTAGCTATGGCTGTGTAAAATTAAATCCTGATAATGGCAACACTGATCTCACTTTAAACAAGTACTTTCTGGCGTGTTTGATGGCTCTCTTTCTTTTAAACACTCTTTATTTGTTACTTATCGTTATCGTTTCAGTAGTTTTATCGATTTTATTTAGTTTTTGTTTGTTTTCTGAGTCATTTGGAGGTTATGAGTAAACAATAAGACTGATGATCGGAATGTCTGACTGCCTGACTGAACAAATGATAAACGCATAAATGCCTAATTTTCCAATTGTTATATCTATTAAACATTTAAAGTTGCCTTGTAGTCTTAGCCCCTTGTTCATAAGCAATTTTTATATTTATTATCAAAAGTTAATAAAATAAATTTTGTATGAAAATCTTAAGACGCATATTCGTCAGTTTTAGCATTATCGAAAAAAGTTTTACTAAATCATTCTTGTGATGTTTGCATTAAAAACAAATTTTTTTTTTATCGTAACTGTTTATCATTAACACATTGATATTTTGATATTTTACACAATAGCAGGAGCTGCAGAATTTAATTAAGCATTATCAATTTAGGTGTTCACTTTTTCAGATCACTTTAAATTTTTTTAATATTGGATTTAAACAACATGACGAGGAGTTAAAGAGTCAGTATTATTTTAATTATTGATCCATAGTTTAAATATGTAATTTGCAGTATTTAATTCCTATGACGTGTAAGACTGTTAAATAAAATTGATAGATTTTTATACCCTCCACCACAGGTGGTAAGGTCATATATAGGTTTGTCATTCCGTTTGTAATTTCTACAAAATTCATTTGCGACCCTATGAAGTATTCTGAATTCTATAGATATGGAAGTCGATTAAGCCATGTCCGTCTGTCTGTTGAAAACATCTTTAGTATCATTAAAAATACCACCTCATTGTAAGTGAGTCATATGCATATATATCGTAATTTTAGGCCAGTTTTTAAAATTTAGAATATATACTAGATAGGTATGTTACCGCTTCGAATTTTTAAGTTTAAGGATATATGAGAAGGGAAAATGTCCTTGTAAATAAGAAACTAAAATTTTCGCACGTATTTATTGTCAAGTATGTAAAATATGTACCATTTTTCGAAAAATTCTAATAATTTTTGTAGCTTTTATACCATTTTTAACTTTAAGGATATAAATGTGGGAGGTGAGCGTGTCCTTGCACCGAATTGGAAAAAAATTGATAGACAAATTGACCTTACTATAAGTGTTTTGTGTACGGCATTAATTTAAGAAATTTTATTTTTTTTCCACTTTTTTTAGTTTTTTGAAAAAGGACATTTTTGAGTTTGGCGTGTCCTTGATCTATATATATATATATATATATATATATGTTCCTTTCATTCCTCGAGGGAGCATAGGGCCATAATGTCCTTGGTCCTTGGTGGTGCCCCGATGGAAAATCCAAAATTGATTTCTTGTAACCACTCGAATATTACATGTATAATATATAGTTCAATAATTTAATCAAATCTTGCATAATCTTCATTTTTGATCGCTTTTTTTGTAAAGAATAAAAACTTAGTAATTCCAGGGTTGACACAATTTCGATGCTGATGCGACAAAAACATTAATAAAATATATGTATAAAAGTTTTTAAAATTATTTACAAATCATGTTTCATAAACGTATGGCCATAATTCGCCTTAAGTGGCTACACTGACTGTAATTGAAGCATAAATATATTTTGTATCAGAATTTTTAACGCCACATGATCGTACAACATTTGTGTGCTCTATTTTTCTCTTGCTTTTTCTTTTATTAACCACTAATGACTTTGGTATTTAGCGGTACATTATTTTTATTCTTACATTAATTGCCAACTCTTTAAGACTGTTGTCTTTGCTAAAATTTTTACCCAACGTGTGTGTGTGTGTGAGAGAGCATCCGTTTAAAGTTTCTTTATTTTTCCCACTGTACAAAAGCCGTCGTCATGTACCACCAATGATTTGTATTGTATTTTGTAACAAAGTTTATGTGTGTGTGTGTGTGTGTCTTTTTTTATATTTTTGTTTAATATGAGAAAATAATTTGTAATTATATTCCTTTTATTGTATTTTTGTTTTTCTACTTATTTTTCCGTCCTTACGCAATTTCTCAAGACTTCTTGTTTCACATGATTTTTCGTTTCCTGTCCACTTAATATGTTTTTTTTTACATTTATTTAACAACCCCCTTTTACTGCTGCATTACACACTGTACATCGTAATTATACAATTTATATAAAATAATTATAGATTGCAGTGGCAATTTTAACATCTTCTTCTGGCTATTGGGTGACTTTTTTCTCATAAACTTTTTAAGAGCAGCAAAAACGTTTGATTTAATGTGTCGATGGCACTTGATTTTACAATGTTTGGCTTAGAAAGTTTATTAGTATTTATTATTTTTTTGCATTTAAATTGTTTATAATTTTTAAAAAGTTTTTAACTCTGAAATTGGTAAATAAAAGATGCAAAAGGAAAAGTAATTCATTGGTTCATATTTTGTTTTACATTTCATTCGTTTTACAATTCTGATCCACCCTTCGTTTATTTTGAAATTTTGTTGTGATGGAACAAAAAGTTCAGAATTTCTACCCAAATATTTCTGTGATATTGTTAAAACGATTTAAAGTCTTCATAAAGGTCCAGTTAAAAGTTATTCATAATTATTTCTAATAAATCAAAACCAATATTAAAGAAAAATCCCCAAAAAGAATTCGGCTTATTGTGCCATAATTCACACCTAATATGAAACTAATTATAAGAAAAGAATAGATAAAATCCCTTAAATGCGGTTGAAATCAAAGAAGCACAACCATCTCCCACGAATCAAAAACAAAAACATAATCAAAGTGATTAAAGTCAATTTTCAACACACACACACACACACACACAAACACACAAGAAAGTAAAAGAGACTAGACCGACTGGAGCTAAAACATAAAGAAGCTAAAAGAAAAAAATGTAAAAGAAACCAATAAAATAATTTTATTTATTTTATTTTTTTTTTATTTTAAATTATAATAATGTAAACGTTTGTATAGAGAAAAAGCATCAATGAACCTATAATTATAACAAGTTTGGTATAAAAAAAAAATATTTTATACTTTAAAGGAATATTCTAAAAATAAAATCAAATTGTAGAAAATGAGTGGGAATAAAATAACAACAACTGCTTTAAAATAGAGATGATGCTTTGTTTAAAACCTTTTTAATTGACTGTAAAAACAAGCTTATCACTTTGAAAAAAATTATGATGATGATGCTGCTGCTGATTCCGCTACCGCTACTGCTGGAGCTGGTAATGTTGTTGATAATGGCTCTAAGGCTTCAAACACAAACAAATATTAACGAGAATTCTTCCAAAACAACAAGTGACCCCACACAAACACAAAATCATCATCACAACAGAATCACATTTAATTTAAATAAACGGCAGAAATATATTTTCTTTTATCTTCTTTTTATTAATTGTATGGAAATTATAAAAAAAGAAACATTAGTAAAACGGTAGAAGAAAATTGTCTAATTTTATTTGTTTTTTTTTTCTCATCATCATCATCATTAATTTGTGACAAATCATAAGATTACAATCGCCGCCCTTTTTAAAACGTTCTTAAAGCAATTTTCACCACCCATTTATTTATTCTTTTTTCTTCTTATTTAGTTGATTTTTTTTTTTGATTTAAGAAAAAGTGTTAAAGCCGGAAAGTTAAGACAGAAGATATGTTACTTTTATCATTGATCTGTTATTGGTTTTTGTTGTTGTATTTGTCTTTATGGTTAATTTGTTTTTCTTTTTAATGACAATTTCTCTATTGACATTCAATGTTCATCCAGATATTTGGCGGTCATTATTAACTAGTAAATTAATCGTTTGATTATACAAATGTTTTTTTTATCGCATGAAACAAATCTAAGTTATAATGAAAGCAAAAAAAAAAACAATGTTAGTGTTTAAGTGATTTAAGCCTAAATACAGTGGCATCAGTCAAAGAAAATGTTAAAAGAAATAAAAAATGATTATTTGGCTATTGAAACTAATGACAATTTATCCAACGTTTCGATCATTTTATTTAGGGGTTTATTCATCCGAAAATAATTTTAAGGAAATTTCAATTATAGAGAGACCCAAAACTGCCTAACAACGGCGTTGTTGTAGCAAATAATGGCATTTGGCATCGATTTGAAGTGAGTTATTTCTTTTTAGAAAACTTATCCTTAGTTTAAAAAAACTTGGACGTTTGGGCAACATTTCAAACTCGAAATGAAAAAAAAATAATAATAAATATTTCGCGTGCTTTGTAATCAGGTCCTATTTATAAGTTCTCCTTTTATTGTCAGTATCATACATTTTTTCCCACTATTGTAAAATGTATATATCTGAATCAAAAGAATTGCTATTACTAACTCAAACTCTTATGTGGGCTTAAAACTTATCGTATTTTCATTGCATTAGTCTACAGATTATATGAAAGCTAATGATGAAGTTATTTAATTTAATTAACAAAATGTACGTTTATTTACTTTCTTCCAGATTTTTTATAGATTTATGTATGTAATTTACAATATATTATGCGATTGCATTTTGACATGTATGACAGGTGAAAATAAAGAAAAAATCCTGTTTTTGACAAGAAGAAAAAAATAAAAATATGATAAGAAAAGTATGTATGTAAGTACATATGTATGTATGTCTATATTATTCATTTATCCTCAGATACTTCATATTGTTTTCAATTTGGTTGTATCTGTTTAAAACCCGCTTAAGCCGACTCATGCATTCTCCTTCCTATCAACGTATTTTATTGACCAATAATATTTTTATGTAATTAAGTCTTCTTATGAAATCTTAGGAAACCAGATATGAGCAGTTTTATTGCAAATGAGTTCAGCAAAATGTTTTTGTGGTAATAAGACAAGTAAAATATAAGTATGTAATAAATAAATTTAATCTTCTCGGTTTTTAAACACAACTATTTTTGCCTCTTCACACCACTGTAAATTAAAAGTACATATGTAGGTCTATTCTTTGCTATCTGCTTAATAGATGGAATAGTCAATCGCTATTTTCTAAGATAAAAGAAAGAAACACGCATTCACTTATTTGTGCTTAAATATCTGCTTCCTCTCCCCTTATAAATTGATCACCAGTTAAGTGATGAGTGCCTGTGTTAATAACGTAACAAAACGTAACAATCAAATAAAAAAAAAAATAAAAAACAACAACACAACAAAACAAAAGATGTTATAACAACAGGGGGAGAGAAAAAAATATACAAATGACCTGAGGGTTTTGACCGGCACTATAAATTTGTTTGAGGTTTTACCGCCAATAACAACTTACGGTAGCCGGTGAAGCTCACCTTAACTGTGAAGATCATCTTGCCAATACATAGACTGACTACTTATACTACTACTCACTCAACTTGATTCATCAAATACAAAATATTCGTATGTCTAATTTCTTTTTTCTTCTATCTTTATTTTGAACTTCTTCTATACGATCAGCAAAAATATGATGAACTTTAGATACAAAAACAACTTATTCTTTTTATCGTTTTAATACATATTTCGATTTTAAAACACACACACACAACAAGTGTTTTGTATTTTATATTATTAAGAAATGTTTATGTTTGTTTTGTTTTTTTCACATTTATGTTATTAAAATATTTGTGATTTTTTTGTTTGTTTTAATTTTATTCATACATATTTGTATTTATTAACAAGCTCTATACTTTATACCACCTTTGTGTATCGTAAATTTTAAGATGAGTTTGTGTTGTTGTTGTAGTTTAAAGCTTAAGCTAGTGTTAGCAAATTACATTAAAATATCATAATTATCATAATTTTAAAAAAAATGTGTATAGTTTTAATGCAAATTAGATGTTATTAAGATCATATCTACTCCCTACTCAGCGAACTTAGCGATTAATAAAAATTTGATCGGATATTACCTCTTTGGAACGTGTAATGGTGCTTAATGGTGCTACTGCGGTTTTGTTAAAGATAATGCGCTACAGTGGCAATAGACGACTGAAGACTAAGTACAAAATAGTCCAACTTATGACCAGACCAGACTCTAAGCATAACACTTAATATTCGTATAACTTGTTGTTGTGTAGGTAAGGGATAGAACATTTAGTATATAATATTGTTTTTTGTTTCAATACTCTTTACATTGTAAAACACCTTTTAGTACTTCTAATATCGAAATGGTACTTTTTGTAATAGATAGGAATTTTGCAAGAAAAAAAAACGTAGAAAAAAGATTACAATTTAAAACGACATGTTCGATAATTTTTTTAAAAAAAAAACTTAAGCCCCATAAAGTTGTTAAAAATATATTAAAACTTTTGAAAAAATCGCAATTACAATAAAAATTCATTAAAAATAGTTTTTTTTTATACACGCAAAGAAAAAACATGAATGATAACCATAATCTGAAACCATCATACATTTTTATTTTGTATGATTAATCATTGATTATCCGTAACATATTTATAGTTTGGACAAACATATAATGATTCTTGCCATCATATATATGATCATGGTATTGACGTAAAATATGACTACAACCATATTATGATTATGACAATCATATAACGATTGTAATAATCATAGAATTTTAAAATTGTCTGTGATCATATTACCGTGACAATATTCATTCATGTTTTTTCTTTGCGTGTATGTTATGGTGGTTTTAATGGGCTACATCACATTGAAATATTAATTTAAGACTCCATCAAATACATAAGTTTAAAAGTCAGCCCCATATGAATCAAAGACCACATAGTTATATCATTTGTCTGTTCTTCATCAAATATGGGCGAAATTGGAATACTTTTTGGTATAAAAAATGTATCTGTCGATTACAAAAATAACTATAAATCAAAACTATTAAAATAATAATTAAAATACATTCTCAAAAATATATTTTTGTTTTCATTTTATACATAAAAACACTATATTTTAAAATATATATAGAATTGATAGAGACAAGAGCAGCTATGTTCAGCACTACCGTATATAGCGCTCTTGATAATTTTATTTACAAAAACCTCTTTTATTTGATTACGATCTACAGCGTTACTGGTGGTGTTGTTTTTGTTCTTATTTTTATTCTCAAATTAAATACTTTTAGATTTCAAAGTAATTAATTAATTTGAAATTTATGTTTTAGCGGCCATAAATAATCAGTAATAAAAATAAAATTAATTAATATTCATATCCACGTTTTTTTTTTTACTAACTATTAGAAAACTTTTAACCGCCACTACTGTGTTTAAAATTTAATAGAAATAAAAACAAGATAAACAATAAATTTAAATTAAAACAAAACAAAAATCATTACGATCAATTGTCACTAGAAGCATTTGTGTTTTAGCTTTTCGGTTTTCATTAATTTGAAGAATTTATTTATAAATTTCTTTAAAGTTGTTGCGACATTCGAACATGTTCCAATTTATTATCAGCTCGTTTATACAATTTTTTTTTTGTTGTGGTTCACTTTAATTTGTATATTTTGAACAACTTTTTTTTTTTTTGCTTAATAATTTTTTTCTTAAAAATGTTAAAAGGTTTTTTGTGTGTGTTAATTTAACAATTTGAATTTTTTATTTCGAAAAAAAAAACTCAAGTAGCAATTATATTGGAAATTAACATATTGAATAATATTTATGTGGAGATTATTGGAAAAAATAGTTAAACAATAAAATTTCTATTTCGGTTTTTTGTTAAAGAAATTGTCGATTTAAGTAGTTTTACCAAACATATATGGATGTTTATGCATACTTATACGGATGTTAAAGTATGAATATGGTTTTAAAGGTTTAGACATGTTATTCATTTATATGAATTTTTAATTTCTTTTATTATTAATTTTGCAATTTCATTGAAAATTAGTAAGTTTTAACTACTAGAAGCATAAGTGGAGTTTATTAAGCATTTGTAATTTGTTTATTAATTATTCAACAACAAAATGCAGAGAATAATAAAAACGTTTTAATTTCAAAAATCGTTTTAAAACTAAAATCTTTTACTCATATTATACCCGTCATCACTACATTTCAAATAAAAATATTATGATGAGTTGTTATTGCAATTCCGCCATTGCTTTTTACCAGATATCTGGTAGTTTATCAGTTATGTTTATTAGATTGACCATATTTGTTATATAAGTTAACGGACAAGTTAATAAAAAGATTAACTTAAATAAATGATTTTTTGTATTTTGGTATTTTAAACGGTTTTTACTGGTTCACGAAACGTTTCTCGATCTAACGAGTAAAACGACAGTGAAAAACTCCTACTTTTTCTAATAGTAATTCGATTGCACACGAATGTGAGTATAAGCCCCCAAATCACTACCAACGTGGTAGAGAAAAAGATTTTCAAAGCTTTGTTTTTTGGCAGCTCCTTTTGAAATAAATAATTCCTATAAAAACATACAGAATCAAGGTTATAGTAGTTTTTTTTTTTAAATTCAATACAGAAAAAAAATCACAGTTGATTCAATTCCTGTTTTTCAGATAAAACATAGAAAAAGAAAGACAAAATTTGTTTTAAAACTGTTTGCGACTAAAATTCTTAATACAAACAGCACCAACAGCCAAAGGCTTAAATATGTGTGGTAAAAATAATATTTGAGATGTTGTTACTACATATTAACTTACTGCTGCAATAACATTTAATACCTGCAATCAAAATATTTTATGGCTTAAACATGAAAATCAAACATTTTTTGAATATAGAATGCACATACAGACATTAAAAAATATTAAACCAAAAAGCAATTTGTATATCTTCAAGATAAAACAAAATATTATCAGTGATCAAATCGGTAGCTGTTAACTTAAGGCCGTTAGTTATAATTTAAAGCCGATCTCTCTCTCTCTCTCTCTCTCTCTCTCTCTCTCTCTCTCTCTTTAGTCGAACCTGACCCGAAACAGTTAAAAAATGTCTTTTTGTGTTCCTGCTTTGTTTTATGTTTCGGCCACAATATCAATCTCATAAATATGTAAATTGAACTTATTTTGGTTTAGATTAGACACCCAGAGGCCAGTATTAAAAGACACGCAGACACTTTGTCACTTGAAATTATTTTCAATGGTCTTTTGGCTGTTGCAGTAGTTTCTTTAAAGATCAAAAAATAAAAATATAAAGTCATGAACCCTTTTTGTGTAATTTTATCATTTTGTGGTATTTATTTGTAATCTACGGTTGGTTTTCGTTATAAAATTGTCTTGTATCTGAGATGTTCTTTTTTTAAGCTGAATTAAAATTAAAAAAAAAAAAATGGAAGTTAATAAAAAACTTTTAGGTTATTTAAGATTTATGAAATATTTTCATTATTTATTTCCATTATATGTATAAAATAATTATTTTTTGAACAAAATTTAAAGAAGTAAAATATTTTATTATTGAAATCTAAGCCAGTTAAAAATTGTTTACTATAATCACAAATTAATTATTTAAGCTTAAGAGGTCTGTTTTTATATAAAATAGTTTTTTATTTAAATTAAATTTTTCTTTTCAATATTTCGCCACTCCGTTGTCAGGAAATTATAGTTGTTCCTATGTTTAATAGTTCGGTTTGAAAAAAATTATAAATAACCATAGAAAATGTTATTTATTTATGCTGGGCCAAATCTTATATAACCTTCACCATAAATATATAAAATATAAAACAATATTTTTTTGTGTTAAAAAAAAGAGGCAGTCGTCTTTTTTTCTTATATCTCAGTCGGTTATGGATGGATCTTGCCAGTTTTTAATACCGATTTTCTCAAAAAGTTTAATACCACATACAACCCTAAGTGACCTATGGGATTTACAAAAACTTGATTTTAACCAACACACTGACAGACGGATAGACGGACATGGCTAAATCGACTTTCCTATATATAAGGATCCAGAATATATATTCTTTATGGGGTTGCAAATAAATAGTGTAGAAATTAGAAACGGAATGACAAACCTATATATCCTTTGCCACATGTGTAAAGGGTATAAAAATGTTGGTCTCGGCTTCGGTTGCCTTCAATTTGATTTTATGAAAATAATTACATAAATTAAAATTAAAGTTGAAAAAAAATTATATATTTCAAAAGTGCTAAATTTCTTCCAAGCAAATAAGAGGTGGTTGGCTTTTCTTTTTGAGCTTAAAAAATTACATATAGAAAGTATAATATATTCACTTCAATTGTATAATAAATGGCAGAAAAATACATAATTATTTAGGTCTGGGCTTAGCTCCCCAGACAGGTCTATCTACGCCGGTGCAAATCGTTTTGTGTGGGCAAATGTGTCAAATCTTTGTCTCTTTCATTCGTTGTTTAAAAAAAAAGTTTTTACAAAAAAGTCAAAACATGAAACATCAGGTTACCTGTATGAGACAAATTAATGTGCACTCAAAAAAAAGTTTTCGTTGTCCTAGCAAATCGAACGTTAAGTCTTATTGGTTTGTCAAGAAACCGTTCTCGCAATTAAGCCTATTTTTGCAGCCTGTGCTGGAAGTAGCCAAATTACATTCTGAGCAGGGGTTTTAAGTTTACGTAATACATTATCTTTTAAAATGGCCCACAAAATTTGCGCCATAACATTAAATTGTGATTTTGTCTAAACCTAGTAGCAGCTCTTGAATCTTTTGAAGTTGCTCTTGGCTCCGAATACGACATTTAGCACCTAAGTCAGAAACGCCACTAAACAAATTTTTACTCTAATCCCACGAAATACATATTCCGTTAAAAGGTTATTTTCATATTAACAATTTTAATAGTTTGTCATTAATCTGTCATAAAATCGTTATTGATCAAATAAGTTCACAATAAGTTTTCAGTATTTTTTCCAAAAGCCATTATAGTCCTTAGCTTAAGTTCTTTTGAGCAATCAACCAGGTTCTGGAATAATGTGAACTGATCTGTCTTTTCATTCTATTTAAAAGGTTTTTACAATTGGCGCGGGTAGTTGTTGATGGCCTGAGGCGGATCAGATTTTTTTATTATTAAAATTAGTTTTCGTTAGTACATGCTTTTGTTTAACAACAGAAGTGGTGGCTTTTTACAGACTCTACAACATTTGGGGGCCAAATTTGCGACGACTAGTTTGGCATATAATCAGCCAACACCCATTCGTTGAAGGAATGTCTACGACCTGTAAACACTATAAACAGCGCCGTTTGTTCGCTGAATGAATTGGAATGGTCATCTAATGAAATTTCCCCAAAGAAAAACCCTTTACATTTAAGCGCATCTTTTTTAAACGTTAACAAAAAATCGACCTCCCTCGATACCGTTAAATCGATAGAAAACGTCAGTCATTAATGTTTTTACAGCCATAAATCAACAATCTTTATGCATAGTTTTATAGCGAAAATTGTATGGTAAATATGTATGTAAATGAATATGCTTCAGACGTAATTAAACAAAGCGATCAGGTGGTCTCCATAAATTATAATTTAAACTCACCAACATTAGCATTTGTTATAAATCGAATAGAAATTTCGATGGCAGAGATGAATGAATGTACGATAACTGTATGAACAATCTGTCTGTATGTATGTATATGTGCCTAATGAGACTGTATTCATTCGGTCAATTAGTGAATTCATTCATTACACTCGTGTGTACAACTTTGTTTTGTTATGTTGTGATCAAGTTACAACACAACAAAATTAATACATACAATTAACCACATTATGAAGTTATAATAATGGCGAAAGCAGATGATGATCATGATGAGCATGAAATAATGTTTAAAGAAGAGAAAAACATTTTGTGAACATTAATTTCTAAGAGACAAATAATTCCCGTTTCAGAGTGGAAGTGATGGTGCAAGAATCATAAGATTTTTTTCGATGCTTTTTCTATCACAAAACAAAAGGGAGAGAGATAAAACAAATTATTCTTTGCCAATAAACTCGACATTAAGATCACAGACAAAATACCGCTAATACCGATGAATTCTTGAATGAAAATACTTTTAGATGAATCATGATTGAAGCAGCTCAACTTAACAAAAACACCAAAATCATCACTAACAGATTGAACACAACTAACAGATAAAACTAATAAAAATGTAACGAAATTAGATTTTTTCACATCCCAATATTTAATGATATTTTATAACGATCATTATGTATAAAACTCCTTTAAGAAAAGACAAATAAAACAAAAAAAAACGTGAATCAAATCGAATAAAACTGAAAAAGGTATAAAAAAATAAGGGGAAAAAACACATAATAGAGAATTCTATTATTATTTTTTTTCTTAATTTAAAGAGCATAAAATCATCACATCTAAGCAGTGCTGTAAACTTAACATATTTAAATATACATCAAGAATTTTCTATAATTTATTTTTAAACAAAGTTAAATGTGATTTTCTTTAAATTTTAATATTCACGTATGGAAAAAGAGTTTCATATTCATCTACGGCAAAATAAAAATCATGTGTAATGTTAATTGTAACATTCCTAACCGTACACTAGAAACTTGCTTCATCAAAACGACGAAGTTCATTGATGAACCGATCGGTTACATCCACTATTTTGTTTATTTATAAAATTTTTTTGATTTTATTTATATTAAGTATTGAGTAGTACGACACTTTAAAACTTACATTTTCTACACATTGCAAAAACAACGCACTTACTACTCTAAATTGTAAAAAAATTACAATTTTATTAAAAGTTTATAAATTTATTTAAAATTTTTTTTTTAGAAATAATAAACTGATTATGTATCCCCTTTGCATGTTTTTGCGGCATTTTTTTTAGCGTTTTTAACAAATCTATTTTCGTTTTTGATGTGGGCAACACTTCCTGTCTCAAAGAGAATTAGACACACATTCCGTTTGAGAAAATTTTATTTTATTTGTAAGTAGTGTGTGATTTCGTTTTGTAACGATTATGGGCGTTTGATTGAGTGACTTAGATTATAACAGGAAATGGCTAAGAACTTAAATTTTTTCACAGAGATTAATAAAAATTAGTTTCAACTTTTACTGTGATTATTTTAAACTCACATCATTTTATTTGGAGTTGTTGAAACGCGAAAAAACGAACTACTTTTTTGACCTATAGACTTAATTTACTTTTCTGAGTAGAGTAATGTGTAACAAAATTAAATTTTTAATTGGATTGAATAAATATTTCGTTGATTTTTAAATAAAAATGTTAATCAAACCATTTTTCTGCACAAAATACATATTTTTACAGCTTGTAAAGAAGAAAGCTTTCTTTCTCTCTTACCCTGTACAGCCTCTCTTTTCTCTTTTATATGCTTTACAAAGAAGGTAATACAATAAAATAAAGGTAATAAATGTTCAAGTGTTATTTGTCTTTAAAAATCTCTTTAGCAGTTAATCTGTATTTAAAGCAGGGGTGCTCATAGCTAAAACTGTGATTGT
>NDXZ01037143.1:0-12022 GCA_003055125.1 Paykullia maculata | reverse complement strand
CGTGACCATACTCAACCATGCTTTTTCTCTGGGTGTTAAATTTAAAAAATTCTTCTTAAACTATATTTCTGGCATTTTCTGCAACTCTAAATTTTTATCTTAATGCAAGTAATTTGGGCGTCATCCTCTTACAAGAATTTAGTTATTGGTTATAGGACCAGTCGTTAAGCATGTCGAATCTCAATTTTAACTCATCTCTTCTCTCTTACCATATTTTATAGTGAATCATTTGAGTATAAATTTCTTGCATTTTTGTTTTAACTTTTATATCCACCATGTCATATGAGTAATAATATATATCTGGTGTAAATAACATTTATCATACGCATACAGCAGTTATTATATTAAATTTTCTAATAACATTAAGAAAATATAAATTTCCAAAACAAATGGCCTTATTGTTTCTTTAATAAGGTGAGTCCACTTGAAAAATCTTGAAATGTGTTTAAAAAAATGGGCAACAGGTAAAACTCTAACTATGTATGTGTTCGTAGCAAAGACACCTTTTTTTACCTTTAATCACTTTTCGTTTTTGCTTAAGCATGGGCAACTTAGTTTAGAAAAAACCATGTTTTATTCTTTTGTTTAAATGTTGTCTGCTCATTTTGTGAATTGTCTTTGTAGTCATCTCCCTCACAAATGAAAAAAAATGCAAAAAGAAAGTTAAAAATAAATAATAAAAAAAACATATACATAAACTTACAAAAGGAAATGACAGAAGAGCATATATAATGGCAGTAGCAACATTTTAAGCTGAAGATTACTTTATGTCGCCAGCAGGTAACACACCAGTCAAAAGTGGCAAAAAGGCAAAGTGTACACTCTTGAGTCAACAACAAACGTTATTTGCATTTTAAAATAGCTTAAATGGAAAACGACATAAACACACATGCTTTCATAAGAGCAGACATGCACAAGGGTGTACAAAAGTACATATATGAATATATTTTAATGCATTTAATTCAAAAGGGCTTTAAAAGAGTATATTAGAGAATATTTAATAGACAAAAACACACACATTAAGGCACTTACTTTATTTGTTTGTAAATGCCAAAGATTGATCTAA
Organism: Paykullia maculata; assembly: GCA_003055125.1. Classification (NCBI taxonomy): domain Eukaryota; kingdom Metazoa; phylum Arthropoda; class Insecta; order Diptera; family Rhinophoridae; genus Paykullia; species Paykullia maculata. Next base: position 10,956 of record NDXZ01037143.1, on the reverse strand, counting down.
AAGTGTAAAAAGAGGCACTGATTTAAAATGTAAAAATACTAAAACAAACAACCTGAATAAACAGTAAAAATAAGGCATATAAGGGAAACAGATGTGCTTTAAATACCTAAAATATTATTAAGCAAATTAAAATTTTTTTTAAAGTTTTTTTTGCTATATTTTTAGAAAATTTGTTTAATATCTTTTTTTTGTGGCCTTAAATCGTTATATGCCTCTTAAAAGTGCAACATTAATTTTGTAATAGCTTAACTCTAACAAAATGCTTGTAGACATAATAATTATAAGGAAATATTAAGGTTATGATGACAGAAAATACAAGATGACAAGGAACAAAGATATTTTAGCAAAATTAAGAAGGACGACTTTTAACAGCAACTTTAAATACTGTTTATAAAAAATTATTAAAAACTTGAAATAAAGGCCTATAGGAATTAAAATTAAGTTTAAAAATAGCTTTCCTTTTTGAAATTTTTTGTTTATAAAAAAATTTTTCCATGAAGATAATGAAATCAGTTTATCAAAATAATCATAAATCAAAGCCTATAAATCTTGGCTATGTGAATTGTATGCTTTGTTTTGTTTAAAATTCAAACCTAAGGCAAATTAAAAAAACAAAAAATACTGTCGCTAAAAATTTTACACAAAGTAATTTATATTTAATTGAACTTTGCAAATTAAAAAAAAAACGAGTGCTGACTTCTAGAAATGAGAATTGACGTCTTCTCTTTTTATATATAAATGATTTCTAGACGCTCTTAATTAAAATAAATATGAAAAATATAATAATAAAATCTATTTTCTTAATTTTATTAAAGCTCTGTTTATTTGTGGCATTGAATAGATTGTTGCTCTTGCACTTCATATACATTTTTAAAATCAATTTAATTTAATTGAATTTTATATTTCAATAAAATTTCATTATTAGGATTATTTTTCAATTAATTCATATGAAGGTAGATAAGGTGTAAAAAAATAATATATGAATTGACCTGCATCTCTTGCTTTGCTTTTTTTACTCTTTTTTTAATTCTTTGGATATTAACAAATGTATCTGTGTTAATGCCAGTCACTTACCAACAGTTCGTTGTATGGTGTTTTGCAAAATTCTTGATCGTTTTTTTTCTCCTTTTAACTCATTAAGGTTTATACCGAATTCTGTATGATCTGTTACAACTTTAGTGATCGTAAGTTAGTTCAAATATTTGTGCAAATAGTTTGCCAAGTCATTTAAAAAATATTAATTTTGCAGTTTTTGAAAAAATAATTAAATATAATCTTAAATATAAAGTCAGTATATCAGAAAATATTTTCCTAATATGTATTACGCAAAACTGTGTGGCATTTGTAAATAAGTTGGTGAATTTATTAATGTGCGTGTGATGATTAAAAACCTTTTGTATGAAAATACCATTAAATATTTATATGTATTTTAAAAAAAAATCAGAAGTTGATATAATTTTTATGAACTTTTTTTTAAGCTGATTTTTTTATGTTTAAAATATTATTAACTATAAGCTAAAATATATGTTTCTTTGAACGACTGAGGAGAAACACTACGTTTCAGTAAATGGAACTATTTATTATTTATTTTCTTAATTTTGACTCTTCATTTATGCCAACAATACTTAAATCCATTAATTATCAAATTAATTTTTTGGTTACATTTGTACAATTACATTTTTATAATCTCTACTACTAAGGTTAAAGATATCTGACAAAATCTTATAACAACTTCTAAATAAATCATAGTTTTTTTCTGGGGTCATCAGTTTTCTGGTGTTATTCTCAACTTGCTGTAACGAAAAGTCGTGACAACAGATGAAGCGCTGCTAATCCATTATGAATTTTTTTCATTGTGGTGAAATTTACCTTGACCCTACTAAAGTAACAGATACAGCATTGGAACTGGTTTTAGATACGTATTGCGAAAATTTGTTATGTAAGCTAAGGCTTGATAGGAAAAAGTTTTTTTGATACGCTAACGTATGAAGTAAATAAAATAAAAGATCATAGTGTTTGTTACAAATTATTTATCAAATGTGTTATACCGAAGCATATTTAACTTACTGCAGCAAATATTTAATAATGTATAGAAATATGCAAATATTTTATTATTAAGTGAAATGAAATGTAAAATGTGTTAATTTTAATAACAAAATGTAACAAAAAACAAAAATGAAGTATAACAATAGAATTGTTATAAATTCAAATATAGCTGGAAGAATATTGAATATTTTTTTATTTTAATTGTTTTATTTAATTTATTTATAATCCTACAGATAATTTAAATAAAAAAATATGAAACATAGTTGTTTATATGCTAATGAAATAAAAAATCAGAGAGGTTTTAACGTTTTTTTTAAAGCCCAGTGTGCAAAATAATTTGTCGTTTGCTTAACTATTTGTTGTTGCAATAAAAATTACATTTAAAATACCGAAAGAAATGTTTTACAAAAGATATTTATTTACATCGTCTGAAACACATTTTTAATTTCAATTTTATATTTTTGTGTGTAGTTAATATATATTATTTTTTATAATTATTGTTGCATTAAACCTAGTCTAGTGTAAATATTTCTTTCTCCTTAAATAAAAAGGCAATATTAATTAATAAAATCTTATTTACCTTAATCTAATTGATTCATTTGACGACTTTCTAAACAAAAAATTTATGTTATTTAAAAAACTCCAGATATTATTTACATTTAATTATACATCATAAAATACATCGAATTTAAATTTGTAATGCTTATGAACAATAAACAAACAACTTTACATTGATTCCCACCCACATAAACTCACACACATGTAACCAAACAGAATTTCCTCGGTTCGAATAGAGCAAAAATAAGAACACACGATAAAGATCAACAACAACAACAATACTTTCATAACAATAAGAATTAGTTTTATTCTATGCTAAATTTTCCATAAATACAAATTAGCTAAAAATGAATATTTGTGAGACAACTAGTTTGTGCTTAAACTTACTTTGACTAAACTTGGAGGTGGTAACGTTAAATATATGTTTTGTTGCATAAAACAAAAAATCTATAAATAATTCATACGTACGAAATCACACAAAAAAAAAACAAAATAAAGTTGAAGCCATTTACCTACAAACATTAAATCACGGTTCATATTTAGTTTAGCACAATTAGCTTAAATCCAGCAACATGAAGTTTTTCCAAAGAGCAGGGGGTAAATTACGGCATTCGATATCGATCGAAATTTTGTTCGATCGATCGAGTTTTCTTTACATTTGGTATAGGAATTCCAATTAGCATTTTTTATTTTCGATTGATATCGAATGCCGTTATTTGTCCCCAGATATATTATGTTGAAATATTTTGTAAAATATATTGAGAACATCTATGTTAGCTTCTACTTAAAAATGAATAATTATGATTTGGAAAATATCCCTTGGCCTCACATCTATAAGCTATATTGTTCAATTTAAAGCAACTATCCAAGGAATAAGTTTGAGCTGCCAAATAATTCAGGTAGGAACACAATTTATGTTGGATAAGTGTATTTTTGCTTAAGTAAAAAAAATTCTTTGCAAAATGTAAATATATAGAGTTAAAAAAATTGCGGATAGGTTTATTAAACTTTTAGGCAGGTAGTTATTTCAAATACAAATCCTTGCTACCCTACTGAACAGAGTTTGCCACTATCACATATAGGCGGCATAATAAATATCTTCCCTTGAGAGCAACCTGTCAGACATCTTTATTTGAATCTTTAATTTTTTTTTGACAAAAGTATTTTATAGAGAGCACTAAAAAAAAACATTTATATTTACAATTAGTTTGTTATAATAAAACAGTATTTTTGGCTTAAATCTGCAAAAAAATTAAGAAAATCTTCAGTATTTAAATCTGTAAAGCTTTAAGTGCTGCAACTTAGATATTTTGTTTACTTTATAATGTCTTCTTAACTTTGCTGTCAAATACACAAACACGTACACGCAAATATTTAATACATACAAATGCACATATACATATGAATTTAGGTTGAAATACCTGCACTCTACATATACAATATGGTGCTACGTGCAGGTGTATTGCATTTTGAAAAAATTTTTCGCCATCATGTTTGTTATCATAGATAATTAAATTACTTAAATTATGTTGTTAATTTATGTTTTCTCTTTTGGTTTCTCTTCGAGACTTTTCTTGCAATTTTTGTTGTTTTTTCTTTTAATATTACAAAGCGGATAGTTGTTACTAAATTTGAAATTAAATTATAAAAGTACAAATGCAAGAAGATAAATACATGTAGATGCAATTAAAACCAGACATGTATACACTCATACACACGCATTTATCTCTATCTAAGCAGCATCAAATGTGTCTCATTATTTTATTTTAAAGTTTATTTTTAAGAAGTTTTTTTATTTTTAAACGCTAAGGCGTTCAAACAAAAAAAATTAAAAAATAAAATGGAAATATTAAAGAATATAATAAACAGAAATCCAAAGGTATTTTGTTGTGTTCCTAATTAAAAAGCGTTCGAAAATATAGTAACTTAAATGTAAATGTATATGTTCACACATTGTATAAATTCATATTAATTAAAATGCTTATCTTATGAAGCTAGAGTGCTAGATACATAAAGCAATACAAGCCACAATTGCTTGTGGTTAATATTATAAGGTATAAACATATTTAAAATAAATAATAGATAGTAAAGTGTAAGTTAAAAAATAAATAATTTTTTCCTATTAAGAAAAAATATTTTAAGAATTTCTTATGGTTTTGCAAAGACGTGCGAATTAAAAATTTTTTTCGAGACAAACCTAGTGCGTTGCCATCAGAAGTTGTTTTTCGTCTTTTTTTTTCTGCCAACAAATGCTTGCTTCTTTTAATAATGCCTTTCATAAGAAATAATATTCTTAACAATAATCACATGAACTCAAAAGCCTGACAATATTAATTTGAAACATCTATATAAACTAATGTTCAACTAATTTTCAAATAAGAACTTTCAGATAGTCAGTTTTTTAAAAATATTTCTAATATAAGAATGAAGTTTTTTTTTTGTCAAAACGCTTTCTCCACTTTATTACTGAAATAGAAATCAAATTATTTAAAGTGTGCTGTTAGTAAAAATTGTTATTACTATTTTTAACAGCAAATTTGTAAAAAAAAAAATTTAAATATGAGTTTTTTACCAAATGATTAAATAATACCTAAATAACACCTTTTCATAAGTAACTTGATAAGTCAACAAAGTCCTTTTGTTTTTATTTTGTATATAAAATTTAAAATAAATAGATAATGAGGCGTAAAAAATGTATGATACGAGAATGTATACCTTTTGAGTACATATATTCCTACATTATTATTTATCTCTTGTTTAGATTAATACTAAAAGTGCCAAGTAAGTTTAACAAACATTATTATAAAATATGTTTTACAATCAGCTCCTTTTCAAAATTTATATTTATGGCAAAAATAAAACTAAAGATTCTAGCAACATGACAATGAAGATATTAAGAAATACTAAAATGAACCCGTAACAGTGTCTTTGGAATGCTTAAAAAGGCACAACTGTTATGACAAAAAGAGCATGATGAAGAGGAAGAGGAAGAGGAAAAAAGTTAAAAAATGACTTAATAAATGTAACATAACACTTAATGAAGTGGAAATCAATTGTATAAATAATGGCTGTTGGCAACAAAAACGAAACCACATTTCTGCAAAATATTAACAAAAATTTAATGCTGCAAATTCTTTATGCTCTTTATGATCAAAGTTACCCTACTTACAAAAATTAGGTTAACACACACACATAAGTATATAAAGATATATTTATTAAATTAATGGCTTATATGTGATATATCATTAATGGTAGATTGATGGCTGATTTATAAAGTAAAATAATGTTTAAATGTTAAAAACAACAACTATCAACAATCGTTTATGAGAATAAAGAAACAACAATTTATGAGAAGATATAATTTTTATGACAAGAAAATTATTTAAGACAAACTAGGTAATACATTTTCAAATAATATAGATAAACTTTCTTTTTTAGAACATTCCTTTAAGTATTACAAAAACAAAATAATTTTTTTTATAATAATGATGATAACGATCATTATTTTGACAATTTAATACAGTTAACAAAATAAGAATTTGTTGTTCAGTTCAGTGATCACAGTGTTACAGAGAGTATAAAAGCTACGGGTTAATCACCTCTAGTTACAACACGACTGTAAAAAGACTAAAATTTTTAATTTTGATACAATGAACATTGGAATGAATTTAAAAAAAATTTGTTGTCAAAAGTATTGTTTTTTTTAAGTCTTAAAGGGTGATTGATGTTTATTTAATTTATTGTTCACTAAAGTTTAAATGCCAGTACCAGTTTTCATAAACTGTAGATGAGCCATTCTAATTTTTATATCAGGCCTTAATTAAAACATTGCTTTCAAGTTCTTGCATTATTCAAAAAGTTTTCATTTGTTGCATAGTGTAATAATAAGCCTATACAATCTATAAAGGTTGAGAAGTCTGACTTTAATATCTTTCCAGGAATGATTTGAAAAAAAATAATATTTAATTTTCAAGAATCCTGCTTAACTTGCAGTTCTCTAAGAAAGGAAAAGTTTTGAAAGGGAGTTGCTTTTCGAATATCTCCTCCTAATTTACGATATTTATGCCGGCTGAGATTTGTGGATCAATTGAGTTTTTTGCTCTTGTGACTCTGCAAGTCGACAGCTAGTCCTGTTACGACCGTACATACATTATTAAAATTTACTTGGAGCATGACCAACAGATGTATTTAGTTCTGCTTTAGTTCTTTTTTAAAACAGGCAACAAATTGATCAATCTGCACTGAATTTGTCGTAGTTACTTTCGTTGATTGCACTCTTTGACGTTGTATTTGGGAAATTCTATGAGTCTAATTGTTTAAATAAGTAATATAGTAATTTTGACCAAATGCCATGCCTTCTTTCAAATGTAGAAAAGTATGTACTTATGTCTGTTATTAGATTGCTATTAAGTTACTGTAAAACTTTAAGGTAAATCGGTTCACTGTTATTGTCTTCTATAAGCAACTAAAAAACAAACTTCCTAATAACCAGAATTAATTTTTTTTAACAAAAAACATTCCACTGCTTTTGGCCATAAAACAAGATAAACAAAAACAAAATTTACAAAGTAAATAACCAATAATAATAACAATAAAAACAACAATTATAACAAAGTGTATAAATGAGTTGTAATTTATAAAGATAGAAAACTTTAGTTATTAATTTTAAATTTAGCAATTTTAATAAAGTTAAAAGTTTTTCGATTTATTTGTATTGTTTATTTACACAATTTAAAAAGTTTCTATTTATTTTTGTGGCTTTAATTTGAATTTAAATCAGTTAAGTAAAGCATGTAAACTACTTGGCTCCAACAAGAGAAAAAATTGTCGTTATTTAACGGATTGGAGAAATTAAATGTACAATTTCATTTACCAGAACTTTCAAATGATATTAAAATATTATTAAATAAATATTATTAAAGCTCTTTTTCTTTTTTAAAAATTAGTACCAATAAGCCTGCAGAATCTGCTACTGTAAACTAACAAAAATTTAAGCTTAAATTCAAGTATAAAAAAACCTTAACTTTAATATTTTTTTTATTTCTAACTGTGGTAATAAATTTCATTTGAGGGTACAAGAGAATAGTTTGACGACTGTAATTGAATACTAGCAGAATGGAATTTTTTTAGCCGCCAAATGTGGCATGGTGGTTTTAAATGAACTTGAATCCATCCATCGCAAATAGTGAAATCTAGGATTTTTTTTCTTAATTATGTTTATATAAAATATTTCCTATACAATCCTTCATATAATAAAATACAAGAAGAGATTATCTATTTAATATCAAGTTTCTCTTAAATAATTTACCTTTATATAAAGACGTATCTCTTTTCAATAATCAAAAATAAATATTAAATTCTGTTATGTTTCTTAGCTGAAACACTTAAGATGCTTAACTTCCACTATCACTAATTTAACATCTTGTTAATCATCCCAATCAATCAAGTTACTTACAAAAAGCAACAAACAAACAAACTAAGGAAAAGCAAAACTTTCTATTTCAAACGTGTCAAGTGTTAAAACATTTCTTATCATAGAAACTACAAAGAATAGCAACCACTAAAAAAAATCTTACATACAAACAACAATAACAACAGCAAAACAATCTCCACAAGATAAATAAATAACATTAAATGGTATTGATAATGATGTTAAACGTTTTATAACACCTCTGGGTGTAACTAAGGATATTAAAGACACAACAATAATTTAAAACTAGAACAAAACATAATAATCAGAAAAAATAAATTACTTGCAATTTTTATTAACATTTTAAGGGATAACTACTTAGGAAACTAGTAGATACTTTATTAAAGACAAAATGAACATTTATACAATTATATTTATAAACACAAACACATACACAAATGTACATACGTATGGATATGAGTTATATTCATGAAACTAATCAAATCAAATCGATACTCATAAACTGACATTAATTTTTCAATATCATTTATTTGTGTCCATTGAAGTAACATTTATGTTTGATTTTTAAACAGAAAAATATATTGAATGGAATTTATTTTACTTGTAACCTTTGTGTGTTTATATAATGCAAACCTTTTTGGAAGCCAAAAATGTTTATAATTACATAATTGTGATTAAAAATAGTATAAATTAATGACTTATATTTAAAATGTTTATTAAGAATTTCTTTTCGTTAATTTCTTGGGATGAAAATGCTAACAAATCTTATGGTAATAATGATTTTGGTTTTTACATGTGTTTGAAATGAAATAAAACATTTAAAGAACTTTATGAAAAAGTCAAACCAAACCAGCTAAAACCGCAACTTAAGAAATATTTACATTTATCATTAACTTTAATTACTCTATCAAACCCTGGATTTTTTATATTTATATTAAGCATTTTGTATGTTTTAATTGAGCTGGGGAGAATTGTAATCATTAAAATTATCAAGCTCATTTAATAACACACAAATTATGCTAACTACAGTGTTATAATTTATTTAATTATTTTTTTTATCCAAATCAAATCAATTGGCGTTTTTAAATCACATATTCACTATAAAAGTTTTTGTTTTATTTTAAACAAAAAAAAAAAAACCTATTGCACACAAATATTATTTTGGATAATTTTTTAAATGTGTTCCAATTAATTTTATTGAAATTATTTTACATTTTTTTCTAACAGAAATATTAAATCATTATTTCAATTATGTTAATGATTATTTGTTTATGGCTTTTTATTTGAATTTCAAACTTCAGTTATTGTTATAAACCGAAAATATGCTTTGCAGTGGTTGTTTTTTAAAATTGCTATGTGACACAAAAGTAAGAAGAAAGTTATTGAATATTTCAATGGCATTAATCCATAATGGACCTCAATAACGTTTAATTTTCTATTGAATGTTTTAACTTGTATTTCAATTCATGTGTGTGTGTGCAATATTACACACACAAACAGACATCTTAAACCATTTATCATTTATGATAAACAATCATTAAATACTTATTTATGTTTTACAAAGTCTTTCACTAAGATAACTATGTTGTAAATTTTTATTCTAATTATATCGATTACAGTTTAACTTAATGTAACTTGAAGCATGTCTACTCATTAAATATTATTAATAAATTGAATTATTTTATTACACAAACATACGGATAAACAAACCAATAAATTTGCTACAAATATAAATAATTGCAAAATATTTCTATAAAGTAATCGTAATATGTTATATAAATAACATGTGTTAAAAGCATAATAATTTGCTGCTGTTTTTTTTTATTGTTTTATTAAATATTTCACTTTATTTTTTTTTATATCAGTTGTTGGTTGTGTGAAACAAAAATCATCATAAATCATAATTGAATTTAAATTAAGTATTTTGTTTGTTTTCATTTTCAATTTGATTTTACTTTTTTTTTGTTTTTGTTTTCGTATTTAATTTATTTTATCATAATCGATTTTCATAATATTTAATTCAATACAATGTAATTTTGTCACTTCAGTGTCTTTTCTGTTTAAATTAAACTACACACATATGTACGTATTGAATGAGAAAACGTATCCTTGCAGTCCCGATGACTGATACCAGGCTAGTGATTTTCAAGCAATGAAAGTGTTTATTGTGCAAAAATCTAATAATGTTAAAACAAAAATGCTGTTAAAAATGGAAATTCGGTAATTAGATTTTTAAGTTTTACTTAAACTCATTAACCCATATCGTTCCAGAGATTTTTTTCAAATAATTTTAAAAAAACTTTGTGGTTCTTAGCTAGTTTGAGATTGAGTTTGTAACAAAATTAAGTTGTTTTAGTTTTATATTCAAAGCTAAGCTCTTAAAATTGGGGGATTCACAAGCCACTCATATGTCATATGTCCTAAAAATTTAAAATGGTTTAAGTTGCTTGTCATACTAAAATATAAATGACTCTGTCCTAAAATAATATGACTCTGTTTATTGTGCTGTCGTAAACTATCCTTAGCCAAACAGAAAAAACAATAAATTTTAAAATTAAAATTTTTAGGACATATGAATCCCCCAAATATCTATTTGTATAAAAAATCTTAATTTTTAATTAAAAAAAGCATTTAAAAACGCATGAAATTTACTGTTTGAATAATCAAATATTGGGACTATTAGGTTAAGCAAACCATTATTTGAAAATATTATTTCTCTAATCCTGAAACATATTTCTTGCTTATCACAGAATTACTTATTTAATTTTTAAGATATTAAATCAATTTATAATTTCTTTGTTCATAAACCTTTATCAAAAACTTAATTCAGTTAATAATATTTAAGTTCGTATATATTTCAATCTTTAAGATTTAATAACCAAGACTATTGAAATGGAAAATACGTAGTTTACAATAAATTA
>NDXZ01037121.1:0-10822 GCA_003055125.1 Paykullia maculata | reverse complement strand
TGTACGACATCACTACGTGGTCGTAGCGTGGTTGGTAAATTTATAAAAAATCTAGCGACCAGAAATGTATCAGAAGTGAATTAAATCTGACCGTAATGACAACAATTTTCTTTCCTCCAATTGAACTTGTAATTCAAATTTCCTAAAGTTTCAGCTAGAATTGTATGGTAATATCGCACTAGCTTATGGAGGGCATGAACATTTAATTGTAATTTTGGTTCTAAAAAAAAATCCAAGTCCACGATCAACAGAGTAGAACATCTTTTAAACACTTTTCCACATCATATTGCATCATCATGTTGTTAATCCATAAATCACCATGACTAAGGGTATAATAATGTTTGGAACTACTATTGTAGGCGCGAGCGTCATGTTAAACAAGATATGGTTTCAATTTCATTAGTTTATCATTATAATTAGGTCCTAACTCAGGGCATGTTTTTGCAAATTTAACACAAACTTCTATGATATATTCAAACATGCAAGCAAATGCCCGAGTATGTCTATTGAAAAAGCCGCATTGATATTTTCAAGTTCACCACTAAGACGTTGATTTAACACTACGCCTACCGCATGCAATTTAGCCAATTTTCTTAAGGCGAAACAAGCATTTTCATTTCTGTATTATAGAGATTAACCCTTCATGATGTTGAAAATACAAGGATCACTTTCGTTGGTATATTTCTTAATAAAGAAGACTTCTTTTGTCTTATGTTTGTTGCTAAAAAAAATCACTTTAATACGATTCATTACACTGGCATAGTTTTTACCATTTCACCATGTGACAGGTTTTATGTCGACGTTTACGATTTTTACTTGATCATCTTTAAAATATTTTTGCAAAACTTCTTCCAAATATGAGTCGGTTAACCACAAGGGTGCGTGGCAGCTGCTGTTTTCGCATATCTTGTTTTGAATAGTATTTTTTTTTTTAGAATATGATCGGCGCGTGTCATTTCTCCTTTTATATAATAAACTGTTAGCTAAAAATAATACGAGTTCTTTTATATTGCAGAAAACAAAAATAAAATGTTTATTGCACGAATTAAATATTTTGTTTAAATACTTTATTACTTTACTAATCCTATTTACTATATTTTTACGTCGAAAAGTGTCTTTGAATAAATAAAATTTAGATTAAAATTAAAAGTTTTGTAGCATAGTTTAGGGGAGACTCTAACTGTAATTTGTGACGGTTATATTTTATGACAGCCCTTGCAATTTTCTCAAAAGGGCTGACCATACACAGTTTTCAAGTATTCTTTTCATTTCTACGACCACAACTTAAAAATTTAATTATTGATTGACTTCCAAAAGACCTCTTCTGTCAAAAATTGGCAAAAGAGTTTTTAAATTCTCCTGAATTATAGGATTATTGTATAAACGGCGCTTGAACTTCAAAGCACGATCATCTTCACCCATTAGGGCATTATAATCAGCATCTGTAGGATCTTGATTAAGCATCACTGGTTGTATGACAACAGCAGAGTGAACAGCTGAAAAAGTAAAGATGAAATTTAATTACTTTTATAAAAGTTAAACAAAAGACTGCCCACCAAAGAATCTCTTTTGGTCGGCATGTAATCTAAACTGCTTTAAACTTGGTATTATAATTGAGCTGTATTTTAATTTTCTTAAAGTTTCAGCAAATAACTGATAATAAATTTGAAATAATTCATCTTGATGGTGAAGTCTCAATGGTTCCTTAATTGAAGTATTAAAGAAATGATGTAAATCCAATGTGGGTGAACCCCAAAAGGAATATTGAAAATCAATAAGTAAAACATCTATGGGTTTTCCAGTTTTTTCACAATATTTAAACATCACATTATTTGTCCAGACATCGCCATGAGCCAAAACATTAACATGACCCTCTGTTGGGGCAAAACAACGTTTACCAATATCCATATAATAAGGTGCCATTGCAAAAATTTTTTCAGCATATTTAGAATAGTTTTTATCATCTTGTTGTTGCAAGTAACGAGCACAAGCCATAAAATTGTTGACGAAAAAAGTTTTATAAGTATCAGTATATTTATTGAAGAATCCACGATCATATTTTTCCAAACAACCTCCATCACGCTCGTTAAATACAGCCGAAGTGGCATGCATTTTTGATAGTTTCCTTAAAACCAGCTTTATATGATCCAAATCAAGTCTCTGTATACGATCGACCATAATATAACCCTGGACCGTTAGATCTTCAAATAAAAGAGCCTGCCTCTTGTAGTCCACATGAAATGCGGTGGGAAATAGACGATCTGAATCATTGATCTCTTTTAGTAAATTACTCATTTTGGGCAGGACTTGTTCGTATATTAACATTTCGCGTGTAAAAATATCGTAGGGTTCCATTTTTGATTTTGCAAATTCATCATCTTCATATGAGGTCTTGCATATGAAATGATTTTCTTTATTTTCTTGGCCAGTTTTCAAATTAAATATTACATGAACTTTTGTCAAAAAACCACCATAATTTTCTCCTTTACCAAATGCTGGTTTTATATTAAATTCATCTACTTTTAAGGTTAAATCCTTGTGATAAACTTTTAAAACTTCTTCAATGTAATTTTTTGTTAGCCACTCGGGTATTGACATTTTGCTTTGACTAGTTAAGATTCCGTAACGCTGTGTTAGCTTAACTGTTTCGTAGTTTTTAATTTATGTAACTTTTATAGTTTTCTCTTGATTTAAAATAAAATATTTGTTTGTTCCCTATAAATATAGAATAAGTATTTTAGGGGGTGTATAAGAGTTTAGTCATCTAACATCTTTTATTTGTTACAATATTTATTTTCTTCAATAAAACTTTAACCCATTAGTTAATTTTTAAGTAATTTTAGTTACTAAAATCAATTTTTAATTTTTTTTTTTAATATTAAAATAGAATTGTAAATTATATTTTAACTTTATAAACAAAGACTTGTTAGTTTAACAGACCAAACCTGCAATGGCAATTGATACCCACAAACCTCCGGGGCCTCCTTGATATTATAATTCTTTTTTTTTTTGTGCAAAAAAATATTTATAATAGAGTTCTTAACAGTCTTCAATATTTTTTATTTGTTTATATATTTACAGATACAAATACATATGAGTATTTTCATGACAAATGCACGCGTTAAACTAAATGATTTGTTTAAATTTCATAGTTATAAAACAGATTTATTTTAATTTACTTGTATTGTAATAACGTTTTATAGCTCGTTATTACGTTTTTGTTTATTTATTAGTTATAAAATGCACAGTTTCCAGATAACAAACATAAAAAAACAGATCTAAAGAAATTAAGGAAAAAGTTAACGCTACAGTTTATTTCGTATGATCGCCCCAAAATCAGTGATGCCAAAGAGCTTTTAAGTGCCTTAAGAATAAACCTTTTTTTAGGTTAACCCTTACATTATACTTTTCTCATTTTCTTCAATACTAGCTTAAACCCGGCCTGTTTCGCTACTCCAAACGTACCATATGCTATTTTTAGCTCAAAAGTGTTTACTCAAGGTTATAAATATACGAATCTGAAGGAATTCTGAAGCAACCCGTGTTTTAAATTTTAACCAAATTGGCCCGGTAGCTTATGATTAAACGCATTTTCCCGGTTTACTATTTTAGTGTCAAAGTTTTTTTTTTCTCAAATAGATGTCTGTATATTAGTAGAAGCTAAAATATACCTTTATTTAAATCCCATAAAAGTTCACATATTTTATTTTAAGACAGTAGAATTTTTATACCTTTAAGTTTAAATTTCCAAAACGCACCTAATATATATTTATATTTTTTGAAGGAGTGACGAACCCAGTTGAAATAATATATCTATGATTATTCGTTTATTAGTTATATGGGGTCCAAAGAAGCTACATAATATAATTTTTACCCCAAAATTTATTTCTTAAATTTAAGTCTGATTCTATTAAAATTAAAAAAATTATTTTATAAAAGTACCAAAAAAGGACAATTTTTATCCCTATAAATTTGAATTTTCAAAAAGTACCAAAAAATTATTCATATTTTTTGCAGGAGTGACGATCGTAGTTAAAATTATATTATTGGTTTGGAAGTTGCAAGAGGCCCCCAAAAAGTACCAAAAATATAATTTTTAGCCGTTTTTAGCCCCTAGTCACTCAAAAAAGAGTACCAGACAACTGTCCGCTTATTTTCAAAGTAGAAAACAATGCTTTATAAATTTTGTTTGTATTTTGTCTAATTTAACAGATATAAGGTTACTGGTTTTTCCCTCTTTTACCCCCTAAATATATGAATTTCCAAAAATACCTTTTTCGTAAATCTTTACAACGTCCAAATTTCATGTCTCTAGCTTTATTCGTTTGATCTGCGCGATGATGAAGCAGTCAGTTAGTCAATTATAATCGAGGCTCATTTACATTTTTTGGTGAAAAGTGGGCGTGGCATTAAAAATTTTCCAAAATTTTTTAGCCTATTGTCCCTTTTGGTCTATCAGTAACATGCTGTAATAATTTTAAAAAAATGAGTCCAACGGTGTGCCCATGCATACATTAATACACACATTTCTCTTCTTTATATACATATGTATATATGTAGATTACTTTAACTAAAGCTGAGATTTAAACATTTTTACACTAACTTAAAGTTGTTTTAATTTAATTGAAAGTATTGATATTGAAATTTCTTATGAAGGAAATTAATTGAGTGGATTGAATTATGTTTGTAATAAAATGAACTAGAGTTTTTCTATATATTTTGATACATCTACTCTAAAAATTAATCTATAGATTTTTTTTTTTATTGCGATTCCAACATTTTATGGAAGCTGGGATCAATATGGGCTAATTATTACATCACATGTGTGTTTACGTTAGACTTATTTGTATTGAATTTTATATTGATTCAAATATTTTTTAAGGTTTATTGAGCGTTTTTGTGACTTTCGAGAATTGGTCTTTTGTTAGAGTTCAATTACAGATCGATCATCACAATATTTAATACATAATTAAGAATTTAAATAAAACCTATGTAAAGGCCAACGAAAATTTCTTAGCTTTTAAGCAATTTTCGGTAGTTGTCATTATGTGGGAGCTAAACTCAAATCTAATACGATTTTTGCAAAATTCGGTAAACGATTTATTCCTATTTAATTTACATATAGTAGAATAGTTTTTAACACCAATATGTCTAATTGATTTAAGTGGGTTAAGAAGGTTTTGAAAAAACGTAATTGTTTTTTTAAAGATGGTAAATCCACTGTGCATTTTAATCTATAAACATATATATATATATAAAAATGAAATGGTCCATGTATGTAACCGCATCACTTGAGAACGGCTGGATTGATTTGCCTGAATTTTTTTTGTTTGGTTTGTAATTTTTAGGTGTGTACAGAGAACTGTAAAATCTATCGTCTCGAAATTTTGTACGATTATATCTTATAGTATTTCATTATTCGAGTCAAAAATAGTTAGGATCGGATCAGGGGGTGTGGTACCGCCCATACAAATGATATTTTAGGCCATATTTTGGAAAATGTTAAATATGGTCTTAAATTTTTGTACAATCAATTTTTATATCACTTTTCTTTTTCATGCCAAAACTTGTAAAAATCAGAGCAGGGGGCGTGGCACCTCCTATACATTTTATTGCGTATCTTAAAAACTGTTATATCAATGGTCTTAAAATGTTGTAGTATTAAGTTTTGATACGATTCATTTTAATGCCATTTTCATTTTTCAAAAAATTTGCAAGATCGGAGCAGGGGGTGCGGCAATGTCTATGCAAAAAAATATATTATTTAAGATATTTGAGAAACTATAATAGCTGTAATCTTAAACTTAGCGTAACTCTCTTTGATATCTGTATGCTATGATAAGGTAGCGTGACACCTTCTATACAACTCAAATAAATTACTTTAAATATATTGAGATCTGTTATATATTTGTATTAAAACTTTGTATCATTAACTATAATATAGCTTTTCTTGTTCAAGCAAAAATTGCCTTGATCAGAGCAGGGGTGTGGCACCGCTCATGAAAAGAAAATACAAAAATTGAGATATTTGTGAGTCGGATATCTTGGAATTTATAAACAAATTCGCTAAGAAGATTACTTTATTTAATAATGGTATAAAACTGCCTCCTATTCACTTCTCATTTGTTTATGTTACCAATGCTATGCATATCTAAAGCCGGGACGCTCTGCTAGTAATTTACAAAAATTAAGGCTAAATATCAATTTTATAATAAAAATATATTTGCACAAGACTCTCCATATCAAAATTATTTTGAAAATTAAACGATTTGAAATTTTTTTTATTCCTTGATTTTAGATAAACAACTGCCTACAAGGCCAATAACAAAAAAAAAAAAAAAATTAAAAATTAAAAAAAAATCGGTAAATAAATTTTAGTGCAAAAACTTTATTAAAAATTATTTAGAAGAAATAGCAATAACTTCAGCTACCTTAGGTTTTACTTCATATACACAAGACTTTATATCCGTTACTAACGATTAAATATAAAAATTATTTTCAGAGGAGTTTTAAACGTTAAAATCTACCTTCTAAGAGCATATGTATTGGGGTATAGGATAAATAATAGACCGGATTTCCAAAAAATTAAAAGAGTTTGTACTTTTATTAAAAACGGTGTTTATACCAAATTTATTTTTATCAAAATAAAATTAAGAAATTGCTTAATAACAGTATTAGGAAAATGCCTGTAAAAGTCGTGAAGTAATTGGAATTACTTTGTTAGCGAATCGAAAAATCTCTGTTACACGTGTCCATTTTTCTAAATCCTGAGTTTTTCTTCTATGTTCTAGAGTGTAACGCGAGTGATTAAATGTTTATTATACATATGTATGGCTAAAGTGACTTAAAAATATATTTACATATTCTCAGGTATTATAAAAAAACTTGAGTGGTTGATTCGTGATTTTTAAATAAAATAAAAAAAAATATTTAATGAATATTCGTTCTTGCTCAATAAACAAAATGTTACACATTTTTTCTCTCAATATAAAACTTATAGACTAAACTAATAGCGTGAAAAAAATTTTTGTTTTATGGTTTAACAAAAGCTTCTGTAAACGTCAGCGCTGTAATCAGTGCTTAGTTTATTATCGTAATAAAAAATAAAATGTATTTATCTCTAATTTTTATTTTTTTTTATTTTAAAACGTGTAACAATTTAATATTACGTCTGGTACTTTTGAAAAAAAAAGGTTTAAATGCTGTAAAGGCGGGATATAATTTAGAGATTTTTACAGTTTCAGTATATATCAGAAAAGCTTGTGCCATTTCACCAAATATCATACTCGTGACACTTGATCATTTACATGGGCTGTAAATTTCTTTATGTTCTTAAATGGGTTTTTTCAGCTGCACTTTCAATTAGTGCAACTTAATTAAAATTTAAATATAAAATCTACTTTTATTTATCTAAGAATGCACAGCAAAGTGCTTTAGAGCAAATAAAAAAATTTTAATATTTATTTTTTACACAATAAAAGAAAGCAAAAAAGTGGATATAAATCAAAATGAAAATCACAATGCAGGAAAAAGGGGGAAAAATGACACGTCTTGATTAGGGCGCGAGAATATCAAATATATAAAATAATTGTCGACAATGTCACTGTCATTGCAATCCAAGTAGTTGCAAGCAAAAGTTAAAGATTTAAATGCTTAAATTATAAAGTTTATTAGAGAATAATAAAAAAGGATTTTGAAAAAAATGTCTTCAACAGAAGTATTAAATAATATTGAAGAACAGTTGCCCAAGTGTGCGACAGAGGCTAAAAGTGAAGATTTTTCCATAGAAGATTCTCCAGAATGGTTAACCAAAGAATATTTAGAGTCATGCTTGAGATCGTATTACAATGATGCCAATTTGAAATTAGTGAAAATGCATGCCAAAGCTGCCCTAGGCAAGGGTGAGAATTATGGTGGAGTTTTGACACGTGTTAAAGCTGAGTTTAAGCCAAACGGCGGCAAGTCTCCCAACAAAAAAGGATGTTACATTATAAAAACTTCTTTCGAGGGCGATGAATTGGCCATAAAAGCCATGGAGCCATATGACATTTTTAATCGTGAAATTAAAGTGTATGAAGAAATTTTGCCAAAACTCAAAATGCTGCTTAAGGAGATTGAAGACGATGAGCAGATTTTTGCCGAAACCATGGCTGTTGATAAAGAGAAGTCTGTTTTGATATTTGAAGATCTTAACGAACGAGATTTCTCAATGCCCAACCGTTTACAGGGCCTTGATATGGATACTACAAAAATAGTTCTAAGAAAATTAGCTAAAATGCATGCCTGCTCTGTAGTGCTTAATGAGCGTGAACCTAAATCATTAGAAACTTTTGATTGTGGCATGTTTAATCGTCATACCGATAACTATGCACCCTGTTTTGTGGGCTGCTTGGAGGCTTGCACTAGACGCGTGGCTCAATGGCCGGAACACAAAGAACTATGTAAGAAGCTGGTACAACTTAAGCCCCAATACATGGAATTGTGTAAACAAGTATTTGATCCGCAGCCGAATCATTTGAATGTGTTTTGCCATGGCGATTTGTGGACCAACAATGTTTTGGTTAAATATGATTCCAAGACGAGAAAACCTTTAGATGTTATTATTATTGATTTTCAGTATTCAGCCTGGGGTTCGCCAGCAATTGATTTATTTTATTTGTTAAATTCTTCGTTGGAAGAGGAAATGCATTTAAATAATCAGGACGAGTTAATACAGTATTACTATTATTATTTGCAGGACACACTGAAAAAACTAAAATATCAGGGAGACATACCAAGTCTACACAAATTTCATTTGCAACTACAGGAGAAATTATTTTATGGTAAATTTATGATTTGATTTTAATCTAAATAAAATAAATGTATATTTATTTATAGCCTTTCACAGCACCTGTGTAGTTCTGTCGGTACAACGGAATATCGTTAACGATGATGCCGATTTTAATGCTCTCATGCAAAGTGACGAACGTGCCATTCGCTTCAAAGACACTTGCTATACAAATCCCTACGTACAAAACATGATTAGAAAATTATTGCCAGTCTATGAGCGTAAAGGCCTTTTAGATCCAAATCAATAAAGATAAGTTTTATGTATTGAGAAAGTTAAGAGAGTAGTATAATACAATAATTATATTTTTGGGTTAAGGTAGTCTGTAGTTAATGGCTGTTGTGATTGTTAATTTTAAGAAATTATTTTTAGAATCTTAACTTATGTAAACACTGGTGTATGATTTAAATATTTTACAAATAAAGAGCAAATAAATTAAAATAATATTCTTAAAATGTGATATAACAATTTTAATTGTTTTTATTTTCAGTTTTTAGCTGTTTAATTAAAAAAAAAACAATTTGGTAGAATAGAGAGACATTTGGTAATGTCGCATCTTAAGCAGCCTTATAATTGGTTCGTTTATCTATAATTATAAAGATGACAAAAATTTGTTTGTATGTTTGTATTTTAAAGCTGGCCACACCATAGGACCTATTTTTTTAATTTTTACAGCATGTTACTAATAATCCAAAAGGAACAATAGGCTACAATTTTTTGGGAAATTTTGGATGTCACGTTCACTTTTCATCCGAATGTGCAAAAGAGCAACGTTGATGATTTGATTTGATGATAGTTGACTGATTTATTATCATACAGCCCAAACGCATAAAGTTAGAGATATAATATTAGGGCTGTGAACTTACCACCCAATGTGTAGACCCACTAAGAAGGGATTTTTTGGAAATTTAAAAATTTAGTTGGAAAAAAAGGGTAAAAAGGGAAAAAATTCGGTAACCTTATATATCCTACACTTAAAAAGATACAAACAAAATTAAAAAAAGCATTATTTGCTTAAACAATTAGCGGACAGGTGTCTGGTACTTTTTTGATTTTTGTGTGATTGCATGGTAAAAACGGGTAAAAGTTATATTTTGGTACTTTTTTTGGAACCCATTCAACCCATTTCAACTTCTAAGCCAATAAAGTGAGAAATATAATTTTAACTACAAACGTCACTTCTGCAAAAAAAGGGATATTTTTTGGTACTTTTTGGAAATTCAAACTTATAAGGATACACATTGGACTTTGTTGGTACTTTTTTAAAGTAAAATATTTTTTTGAACTTTGATGGAATTCAGCAATTTTTTTAATTTATGAGTCTAGAAACATAAAGTTTGGGCCTATTGCTTTTAATTAAAATTAAAAAAATCATATAAATAGAAGAAAAAGTACTTTTCCAATTTTTAGGGTACACGTTTTATATTTTTGAGTTTCTGAATCTAGAATCAGGGCCTCTTGATACTAATTGAGATAAAAAATCATATAGCGAGGCGAAAAAGTACTGTTTCAACTTTTAGAGTCTTTTTTAATGATTAGGTTAAAGAGTCTAGAAATGACCAATTGATCCTACTTAAGATAGAAAATAGTATAAGAGAGCGAAAAAGTGCTTTTTCATCTTTCAGGGAACTTTTTTAAATAAATTAACAAAATAATTCAGAGTATAAAAGTTGTCATATGTTAAGAAAAAGAAAAATTCTATACAGAATTTAAAAATGAGCTTGAGCCAGCATAAAACTGAAATTGATTGTCTTAAAACAGATAAAAGTTCGTAGTAAAAAACATTTAAAAATTCTAATCAGAATTTGAATGTTTAATAAATATTGAAAAATGCGCTAACGAAGTAGCGGGTTATAAGTTAGTATTTTATGAAATAAAAATATTCAAAAACAGACTAATTTTGATTAATAACTTCTTAAGTATTTAAAAATTATAAAAAAATTTTTGTTTAAAAGTAAAAAAAAAATAATTTTAAGTAACACACAGAAGAATATT
>NDXZ01037106.1:0-13527 GCA_003055125.1 Paykullia maculata | reverse complement strand
TGGCATTAAACAAGTGAAGAAACCGATGTCCAGAGACATACACTTACACATGGAACTTATTTAAGGCGGTATATCCTTTTTAAGTTTTCAGCTATATGCTGATTTTGTTGTTGTAACTTAATTTGTTTAAGCTTGATATTCTGCTGACTTCTTACAAAAATTTCAACAAGATCACTGACTGAGTGGTTGGTCGTCTAGTGCAACTACAAAATGAAGTTAAATAATAGCAGGACAACAAGGAATACCAAACCAAACACCCGACTCAATAACATTTTGTGTAATAAAACAAGAAAAAAAGCAGTAAAACATACAAACATTCATACATTTATAAAAACTGTCGCCTTATATTGCTTAACGCTTCAACAACAAAATTGTACGAAAAAAAGCAAGAAAGTTTGATGCAACAAATATCAGAACTTGGCCATAATTTACACACACGTTTGCCTGAATATTTACCCAGTCAGCAAAAACATATAAAGTGGTTGACGTGAATTCTGGCAGACATGCCCTGCGAAATTCTGGGTTTTTTGTTGACATTTCTGATGTATTAGGCGACATGCGTAATAAAATGATCGACTAATTGTATAGATTGCTTACAATCTCTATAAGAAACAATTTTTTTTGCTGAAGTCTACTGAGTCTAACAGTTTCATTAATTACAAAAACACATTTAATAATTTGATATTTTGCGCAACATTTTTATTTTTTAGTAGCTCATTCAGTAACTTTTTCCTTAAATCTGTTCCGCATTTCGATCAGACGCATAACTCGCTTCACAGTTTTACAATCTCACTAACAGTAACTTTACTATGTTCATATGCAATTATTCTATCAAGTCCACTTTGCCTCTCAGCAGATGACTCTACAAAATTTTCTAAAGGATAGCCTGGCTGCAATAACGATACTAACATTGAGCAAAACTTATTTATATCTAACAGACATATCGTTTTATATTAATAAACAAAATCCCTCCAAAATAGACATCATCATCAGACATTTTAAACATCGAATTTTCCAGACATGTCTGTCAGAAATCCCAACATCAAAATTTTGCTTACTGGGTAAACATACACACACGTACTAGTGAGTAAGTGTAAGCGCATATACATACTCCGTCATTCATTCATTCGTTTATTGCGTTGCTCTGCATGGGATGGCCGACTTTTGTTGTTTAAGTTGGTTTTGATTTGATTTATTGAATGCATAGATTAAGTTAGCATATCTGTTGGTTTCCTTTAATTAATTTGTTTCTTTCACCGAATCAAATGATAATCTCTTCATCGATTCGTTTTAGTTGCGTTCTTTTTATTATTATTATTTTTTCTACCCTACATGCAGTTGCATGCCAATTTTTCGAGAGTTTTGTTATTTAAGATATAAATTAAATATTCGGAAAATATTTTCCATAACTGTTTTCAACAAAAGTTTTATTCTAAAAGATATTTTTTTAATAATTTATTGTCTCTCTATAGAGTTCGATACATTTTTTTTATTTTGTTTTATATAAAATTAAAATTTTTTATTTAAAAACAATATTTTCATTTTATCTATTTTTTAACAAAATTTTTTATAAATTTTCGTATAAAAAAATCCAATTTTGACCCTAAAGCTGATTAAAAAATCATCTTTAGGGTCATTCCTTATTCTCCTTAACCACTATTTAAAATTTTTCATCTATCAACTGTCTCTTATTTGTGCTGACCACAAATTTTCGATAAAAAGGAAAAACAGATGAACTTGCCCGAGTTTTTGTGCGTTTTATTACACACAAAAACATTTTTGTAAAAACACTTTTATTTAATTCATACTTGTAGTCGTAAGTCTTTTGTTCCTTTAACAAGAGACCATAAATTTTGAATTGAACATTGTGTCGTTGTGTCCATATTGTCTGTTCAACTGTCAATTGTAGGTAAATTTTGGTTTATTTCATTTCTTTTATCCAACCAGTGAAGTTTCATACGATACGCGTACTTGTTGTACTCTTTACTATACAGTTCATCTCAAATACATACAAATGTTCGTACATATGTATATACATTCATACTATTCAATGCCGCATTCGTAAACAAAACAAATAGAGTAGAAAGTTTGAGTTATAAACTTAATTCGGTTGCCAAAAATTTTAGATTCGAAATAAAATATGTTTTTGAAATCTAAATCGTTTTTGCAAAGGGTTTCGATAAAAAATGTGATCAAAATACAAAATAGATTTTTTTTCAAACTTTTGGCTCTCAGATCTTTTATAACTACAAAAAAAAAAGCAAATCTCGAACTAAGTGCAACTACAAATATCTACGTTGCAACTTACAAGTTGAGTAATACGAAATATTTTTTTGTTTAACTGGTAACCCAATAATATGGATGTCAGGGTTGATGGTGACAGTGTCTCGGCCTTTAAGCATCAACTTAATTAACAATATTTTGATTTTTTTGTTTATTTGATTTTTGATTTGTATCGCTTAAAAAAGCTCTATCATGATTTTTGGCTTAAGCCAAGTGTATTTTTTATAATAAACTCCTGCTGCTTTATCAGTTGCCAAGGATCATAGATTGATAGTGTAAAAATTTAATCGGCTACTTTTAGTTATTTTTTTATATAAAAAACAAATGTGTTAAAGTACATATTAAAATACCGCATCGTTTGTAAGAGTTGTACTTACAATGGTTTGTAGAATTTCCCTAAAATGCAATTCATAGGGGTTTTTAAAGAATATATTATTTAGAGCCTTCTAAGGACTCTTTTTATAATTTTTATTTATTTATTTATTAAATCGGGTAACTAAAAATAAATATAGTTTCTATAAAGTTTTCTTAACTTATGTATAGCTTTGAAATTTTAGAAGTAGACATGTCAGTGGTTTTGGATAGTTCTACAGTTTTACTTTTGCATGCTTGTAAATGTTCTCATTGCTAATGTTTCACGGCGCACCCACTACAGTTCGTATAATTTATGATTAGATCCTCTTAAAGGGTTATGCTTAGGCTTCGCATCCGTATACCCAAAATGTTTTTTTAACAGTCTTAGACTAACTAATTTTAGAATCAAGGCTTAATTTTGAACTCTTTGATTAATTTATGCTTTTAGACTGAAAATCTCTAAAAGAAGTAAAAAATAAATATTTAAACAAATTTTTGCTTATGGATGTACGTTTTTTTTTATTAAATTTTTTGAAAACAAAAGAAAATAATTTTGTTGGTGGTCATTTTTAATGGTATGTTTAAAAAAGTTGTTCAACTTTATGTTGGCTATAATTTTGCTAAATTTTGTTAGTGAAAAATTTGAATTCGTTAAAAGTTATGTTAAAAAAAGTAAAAAAAAATGTTCGGGAAAATAATTTTTTTTTCGAATAAAATATTAACTTAGCTTCTTCATCAAACTCTTAGCTACATCATTGCAAAATATGGTTAAGCCGTATCACCAACTCTGATTTAGCTATTAGAAAAAAACTAGGGTCCTACTCATTTTCAGAGTCTTTTGAGGCCCAGAAAAAAAGGTCACCATTCGAACCTATACTTTCTGCATTTTTTTCACTGTTGCACAGTGTTATCGATTGTAAATTAAAATGTGTTGGAATTTTTTAAAGTCTCTCCCTTATAGATCTTTATATCGAGAATGGAAACCACAGTTTAAAATTCATGGCTCTAACTTTATGCCTTTGCGCTTTACAATGATGAATCTGCGGGTTAGTCAGTCAGTTACGTTACTCTTCTATATTTAAAGATTTTAAAAACATTTTTCTTAAATAAGCGTTTGTTGCTTAAATACGTATTTAAAAAGTACGGTTTTCCACATAAGAAGTATACCATTAAAAACATTTTACATATATTCTTTGTAGCGCTTCTAATCTATCTAACTTCCTTCTTACAAGCTTTTTGCTTATATTATGAAAAATTTAGAAGTCAGCATTTACCAGGAGAAATAATATAAATTAAAACATATTAAACTTTAACAACCCGAACATAATTGTGATAAACAGAAGTATCACTTAAACGCTCTTTTCATCAACGTCATCAGCCAATGCTATACTGCTTCTAACATAAGCAAAGTTATGTTTCGCTTGCATCTTTATGCAGCTGTAAAATGGGGAAAATGAAAAAACAAAAATGAAACAGAAACCTAAACCATTTAACTCTAACGCAATCTACCATAAACGTCGTACGTATGCGAGTAATAACGATGACTATAATCCTTTATGAATTATGCCGCCACAGCCGCCACCGCTTTGTAACTTAGACTTAAACAAAATCAAAACAACTACGATCTCTGGCACTGCACCACATACAATTGAATGAATGTATTTACTGCACTTTATGCTGCCTACAACTACAGTATTGAATGACGATGGTTTGTTTGTTTGTTTGGTGCTGGGTGCATGTGTGTAAAGTTGAAATACTTAATACCGAGAGTCTACTCTCAGGAGCGTGTGTAAGTAATAACATGGTATGCGACATAACTGAGTTTATGGCATTTTAATGGTCACTTAATTTTGTTTATGCCCAGGCACTTTGAAGTTTGAATCTTACACACTTACTCACTCACACACTTATTCGCATTAACGTTGCACATATTTATTTAATATCGATGCACCTCTCTGCTGGTTTGTAACAACTACTCCATTCCGATTTCATCCTATTCCGTTTATCCATCCATTCACATGGAATATTTGTTGTTGTGTGTGAATTATTTTAGCTTCTTTGCATTTGTTCACAATAGATGTTTGATTTAAGTGCATTTTCATTATTCGCTGCTGTTCAGTAAAACATATTTGCTCGAACATAGATCCAGCCAACATGACCATTCATCGATTATTGGTCAATAATGATTATTACCGTGATTATTCTTATTAAGTACGTATGTGTGTTTGTAAAGTGAGTGCGCTAACAGCGAATAAGTAATATCAGCTTGGAGGATTAAAGCAAAATATAGAATAAAATAAATTACGTTACTACTAGTGTTTAGAGATCGTGAAAATTTGTACGATTTTTTTTATTAATCCTTTCATTTATATGAAAGCAATTGAATACGAGTAATCGAATAATCGGTTGCTTTATTTTTGCAAAAAATTGTAGTAAAATAAATTTAGTCTCGACAGACCAACCCCCTCCCTGGCTTTCATTTAAAAAAAAATTAAAATTAGCAAATAAAATTCGGTGATTTTTTGTAATTATTTTTTACATTTGCGATTGATTTTTGCATCACAAAATTTAGCTATTTTTTCTAAATAAAACCAAAAATTTTTATAACAGGAAAAGTATTAAAAAATTTAATAAAATAAAAATTTTTTTTTAAGATTTTATCTAAAGCCAATAGCAGAATAATTCGTTCTTTTAACAAAGTGCGAAACCATCTTTGTCTATTCGAATACCTTTTAACACTAACTTACTTCGCCTACCTTACGGACGGCCTTTGCATTTGAGTCTTAACGTCACATGCACCCATTAAATAGTTTATTTAATGTCTATAATACACAAATTGTTCGGCGACAAAAGAGTTCACATTTTATGTTTTTAAATTGGGCTTGTTTTGGATTTTTCGTAATATGCCGCATTGTTAAATTAAATTGTTTGTAATTTTTCAATATTACTTTATTATGAACAACGGATAATAGATGATACCAAACTACTGCCGCCACTACATACACATACATATATGTATGAAAGCAACATTAGCGACATTTATTAAAATTCTTGTGTAAAATTATTAATTTTAAATTGATTTGGAAAAAAAATTTACGACACATTTTTAAATAGGGACTTTTAAAGAAATTGATTATGTAATAAGTTTTTTTAACTTTATTTAATTTAAAAAAATTGTGGAAAATACAAAAGCTCCATTCATTAAGAAAATACTTCAGTTTGTAAAAAAGATAATTTTTTTTTAGTTTTTGTCTATTTAAAAACTATTTTATATAAATTTTGTATTTAAGCGAAATTTTTAATAATTTTTGTATTAAAAAACTATTTAGTCAATTCTCTTTTTATGCCTTTTTTAGCACTATATGTAGCACCAAGAATTATTCGTTTAAGACCCAATATACAACATATTTATATTCTTAAATCCTTTGACTTTCTAAAGAAATTTAGCCAGCTCTCTCGGACCTTGAAAAACATTTGCGCGACTGGACAAATAAGTCAAAGCGAATAAAATTAGCAAAATTGTTTCCAAAAGTTGTAAAACAACGTCTAGAATTTTGTTCATTTATTCAATATTTTTCAAACTACTTAATAAAGTTTCATAAAATTAAGCCACTTAATGTGCTATTGTTTCAGTTAAATGTGTTGCCAAAAATTATTTAAATCGGTGTTATTTAAGTTAATTTTAAATTTCTTACCTGTTAAGAAATTATAATTATTATATATTACAGTTAAAGAATAATCTAAAAAATTAGTTTTCCCCATTTTTGCTGAGTAAAATGCGTTGGCTGCAAAATTGCAACATCTAAAGCATCTTCGTAATAAATCAATTTATTTTTTTTGCATTTAAAATTTTTTTTTATTTTGTTCTGTTATAAAATGTAAAATAAAATTAAATGTTGTTTAGTCCTTATTGTCGCTTACAAAAAGAGAAAGAGCCTAAGTTGGTGACAGTGACAACAAGGGCAAGGGTGGTCGTGTGTAGCCTTCTTTCATTTAAGCTTCATGTATTTTTATAATCATTTTATTTTTTAAACATTTTAAAGATGGACTTTAAAAGGCTAAGAGGTACAAATTTGAATAGCAATAGAAAATTCGTGCGTTGATTACAAGGATTGATTGCACTGACATTAAAAGGAGAGGGGATATTAATACTATAACAAATCCATTACTTCTTTATTGCTATTAAAAACATTTTTTTACTTAAAATACACTCAAATCTTTGCTGTTTGTGTCATTAACTAAAATTTTTGGTTGGCCTACTTTTTACCTTTACTAAAAAAAAAAGTGTAAAACTATGACAACGTCCTAAAAATAAGTAAGTTGAGATACAGATTTGGTTTACCACTTTGCAAAAAATGTCATTATTATCTATAAAACAAACCCCCACCACAAAAAAGGAATATAATAACTTTTAATAAGTGGAACCAGAAGGTGTATATTTTTGCCATTTCTTGCAATTTTAACGTAAACTTAAAGTTATAGCCAAGTTTGTGGTAATACTTAAAAGTTGCAATCACTTTGCCATTATGACAAGTTGCAAACAGAAAAACAATTGACATAATTTTTAATGCACCAATAGCAATTTACATTAAGTTGATTTCAACCTCATTTACCCCACTTGTTGAATTAAGTTTTGTTTCGTTTGCTTAAAGCGCAGGCGTAGCATCATAAATATATGTATGTTCGTACATATGCTACTTATTATATACATATGTATGTTTATGTATATGTACTTCTCATGTTACATTATTTGTCTGGACATTGTATTTGAAATATTATAAGAAATGAATATGAAAATTTCAAATAAATTATCTATTGCAAAGACAAAATTAAAATTTTCAGTTTTTTATAAACAAAATCTTAATAAGAAAATGAGAAAAAAGTGTATCAGCAGACATGTCTGGCGGTAAGAAAAAAAAAAATATTGTAAAATAAACATGCTTACGGCAGTAAAAACAGAAATTTGAAGGAATTTCTTTATTTGTACCATTCAATTACAGAGTTAACTTTGCAAATACTAAGCCATGATATCCATGCATTCTTACTGTTTTCTTTAAATTATTTAAAAAAATTAATTTTGTGTTGAGATTAAAATTTATTTGTCCTTTCTAAACGATATTTAAAAATTCTAAATAATGTTTCCTACTTATGTGTATATGTATATCAGTTTTTGGTTAAGAAACTTTTTTAATTTTCAAAAATAAAATTTCGTCTAAGATCTACTTATACATACTTGCTTATACATACGTACATGCACGTATTACAAATTTGTAAAACACAAAATGTAAGAAATGTAAAATGTAGCCTTAGGGGCATTAATTTAATTCGAAAACCAATATCAGATTTAGAATAAACAAACATAAAATACTGGTTGCTTTATGGATCATAATCTACTAATACTTTATCGCCTCTGAAAAACAAATTTTTGCACAGTTTTCTTAAACAGACAATATATTTTTGTATATTTTATGTTTAGGCGAGTTAGATGACATGAACGCAATAAATCATTCTGTTGAAAGGCCAAAAAAAAAAACATATAATAATGTTTAGCAGAAACTACAGCAAAATCAGTTTGTAATTACCAAGAGATACAGAAACAGATCAAAAAAAGCAAACTTTTGAAATTCAAGTGTAAACTAATTTCCATGTCAATTTATTGTAACAAATAGAAAAAAAAAATACTCAAAATCGAAATAGATTTTAGCATATTTTTTAAGCCACTTAAAGTGTTTGGTTTTTTTCAATAGAGAGGCTGTCAGGCAGTCAATAACGGCGCCACTTTATGTTGATTATTTATCTAAATAATTGAATTGAAAATTATTTGTTGGTTATTTAAATTAAAGCGAATTTAATGAAATTAATATAAAAACAAAAAATATGGTTTAACTTTAATAAGAAAACCATATGGCAAATTATTGTGATTATATTTATTAATAAAACATCCTACTTACTTATGGTCATCATTTCCTAAAGATTCTTCCTTAATTCCCTCAAATACACATAACCTTGTCTTGGTGTCTTTAAACTTCTTTGAGTCTGGAGAAAATTGTCGTTTTAATAAATTTAACCAGCATTAAATAACAATTACGATTTGTATAAACCCTAAAGCGTTTTTTATTTTTGTTTGAAAACGATTTCAATTGAAGCAACTATATTCACAACTCATAAGAGTCTAAAATTTGTTTAAAAAAAACTTATCTTTTTTGGTCTTTAAGAACGAAATATGTCCCCTGAGTCAATGTTTAAGGAGAAAAAAATAAAAACCAATAACACAACTGACTCTGACTCCTACGTTTTTATGGTTTGTAAAGGAATTTATTTCATCTTTAGATATGAAATCAATGAATTACGTCTACATGTGCGTTGGTTTAAGAGAAGTAACGTTTTTTTTTTAATGGCAAACAAGTGATAGTTTATTTGTTTGTTTACGTGCTGCCAATTGATTTTGCTCCATATGCATAAATATCATATAAATACCCTACATATGTATATCTTATGAAACAGTTTGTAAATAATATATATAAATATATTTTTTTTTGTAAATAAGGATAATGAAATTATTTTTGAACTCAGCACAAAAAAAAACAAATATTTTTAACTGATTGTCCATATCAGGCGCAACCAGGGGACATCGCCCTATTAAAAGGAAAGCTCTTAGTTTCTTTGAATACAGAATACAATCTCATATGCAATATGAATATCATCGGCAGGTTAGTACACTTTTATAGAATGGGTCCTCAGAGCAGTTGATCTGTGAATAAGCACCACCCTTCACTAAGAGATTACGCTTTCTATGGTGAACACCATCGGACGCATTCGTATTTCATTAGCATGTTTGCCTTTATAGAAAAGCTCGAAATGTGACACTCAGCTAAACTCTATCCCGCTCCTCACTATAAAGCTTCACAAAATTTTTATGTTGTTAGTTATCTTTATGAAAAACTGCTGTATCCTTATACACACAATATATTATACATATTTTTACGGATGTGTTGCATGTCATTATGGCGAATGGATGCTTGACTTTACAATTTTAAAGTGCGATACAACAGGGCTTGTGAGTTAAAGACATATTCCTTTTTGTTTAAGTGTAACAGAACTATTAAACATCTCTTTTAAAGTTATATTTCATCTAAGGCCAGTTCTCTAATACATATCACTGGCAAATCCAACATGACCACCAATGCTAAGCACTTTACCATTGACCGCTAAAAGTACCCTACACAATAATATTATTTATTCATTTTGGTGTCTTTGTTGCCAGAAAATGTTTTCCTTTAGCTTTTGGCATTTAAATCGGTCATAAACATGTACACTTCTTTGTACCTGCTGTGTTCACGTACTTATGGAGGGAAATATGTTGTACAAAGGTACATACACAAACAAACATACATATGTTTATTGCAAAAACAACAACCTACTACCGCAACAGAAAATATGAGCTGACAATATGTTTATGAATTGTTTAACTAGAAATAAAACTTATAGCATTGTTTTAGGAAAAAAGAAGAAGAAAATATATAGAAAAATATAGACTTTAAAAGTACCCTAAAGAAATTAAACGTTGACAAATAGCGCAACTAAATGGGAACTAAAATGGTGGTTGTTTTAAATGTCAGTGATGCTAAAATTATGCTTAATGAGGTTGTAGAAACTATTTTGTTTAAATAAACTACAAAATTTGTATAAAAATCTCAAGAAAAATGTCATAACTTTAACAACAGCCATTAAAACCTACAGTAGTGCAGTTACTTTAAAAGTTTAACACAGTGAGCTGTGGCTTTAGAATCCCATTTCGCATTAAAGAACTAGACCAGTAGTAGTATTAATTGTATACTAAATCTAAGTTGGTGGTCACTAAACTAAAACCTAGACTTTGGTTTTTTTTTATATTTTTCAATGAAAATATTATGCAATAAATATTTATACACAAATACAAACATAGGTTTTTTTAACATTTTGTTTTTTGAGTTTTGCTTGAAGCTACTCAAAAATAGTTTAGTTGTAATTTGTGTTGGCCTTTGGCTTTAACAATAAGAAAAAAATAAAGTTACTTAAACCAATTATTTTGTTTTTGGTCTTCATTTGTGTATTATGTGGGGCCACTAACGTATTATTTATTTATTAATTTTTAAATCTCTATCAATATCAGCCTTTGTTTAATATAATGTACGTCTTTAATTCACATTTTAACCAGGAGTGTGGTGACATGAAGAGTGAATGTGTGTGTATGTTGGTGTCTGTTGTATGCGATTTTGTGGCAGAAAGTGAGTGGTGGTGTTATTATTAGTTTAAATTTTATATTTTGTCCATAAATGATTCATCTGTAGCAGTGATGGACTTACGCTTGGGCCAGTAAGGTCCGGACCGAGGGCAGCAAAAATTTTAGAGGTAAACAAATGTAAATGCAAGTCAAATTTTAGTAGAATATATTTAATAATTCAAGTGTTGAATTTATATTTTTATTTGAAAATCGACAAAAGTGGTTATCAATTCTGACTACAGATAAAGCAAAGCAAATAAAATAATATTAATAAAAATCAGTAGGGGTATTTATTCAATCGCTTAAACTTCTCTTATACATCTTAAACTTGAAATATTATATGAAAGTTTACGAGCTTAAGAGATATAAGAGACATTTAAGCGATTAAACGAAAGTTTTAAATTAAAAGTTAAAATTTATTTTGTAGTGATCGACTCCTATTAGTCCTAGATTCCAAATAAGGTGTATCACTGGAAATTACCAAAACCATAAAAATATCGTTCAAGTATAGAAAACATTTGGAACAAATTTAGAACTAATAATTTTTTAAATTATGTATATATTTTGGTGTATGGCTTAAAATGGTTTTGCCAAAGATATTCACTTGTTTTGTATAACGATTTCCCAGATATCCAATAAATATTTTTTTTGTATAATAAAATGCCACAACCTTTTATATTATCAAGAAGGATAGAGTTTGAGTATCATTTCAGACAGACGTGTTGTACGTTTATTTGTGACCGCAAATTTCCAACGGATTTGAAAATTTTTTCCTTTCAAAATTGACAAAAAGGACCCACAAATAGCAAAAAAGTAAGCAAAAACTGGCCTTATTTTTATTAACAATTTTTAAACATTTTTTCAAAACCCATTTAAATGCTTATTTACGTCGGGCTCTTTTGTTTGTACATATTTATGTACATACATATGTATGTATAGTAAACATAAATACATATGTACATAAATTCTATGCATAAATACGTAGCCCATGAATATAATTGTAATTTTATTTCATTACATGATATTTTACGCCTTTAGGTCATGTCATATTTAACAATGACGGCAGCAGCAGTCATATTCGTATATTAAAATGCAGCAACAAAAACAACAATAACATGAAAAACTTCATAAATCCATTTAATTGTATTGTGTGGCAATAATGCTGATGACGTGAATAATGATGATGATAATTTTGATAATAGTGTGGCATGATGTTGGTTTAGTGAGGTGTAGAGCGAGCAAAAAATTGTGGTATATGATAAAATAACTACAGCAAATACATATATAACAACAACAATAATAACCTTATAATGCCATCAATACTACATTAATATTATTGTATACATACTCATATATTTTATTGTCGATGGATTTTTTGTTTGTTTGTTAAGTGCAACAAAGCACGTGCCCCATGTATCGATATACATTCATACTCAGATATAGTGATTGTCAATTTGAAAGCAATTTATTTGTAGATTTTATTACAATCTGCTTTCGGCATAACGATGGCAGTTTATAAAAATTTGTTAAGTGATAGAGGAATGGCAACATAATCATTGACATACAAATATTTTGTGCAACTATAAGGCACTAATAAAAATGTCATGAGAATGAATATGATATCAGGTGAAGTAGATAAGTAGTGGGTTATTTATTAATTAAAAAATGATTTTTATTATGTTAAAATACTGTTTTAGCTACAAAATAATTTCATTTCAATCAGTAAAAATGACCCATGAGCCTGGTTAGTATAGAAAATCACAGGGAAATGTTAAATTTTTTAAGTAGTTTTTACTCTTTTGTATCCACTATTCATCCACTTTTTAATATATATGTTGCTACTTTGCATAGTTTATAATTTGGCGAATATAAAATTGGGGACTGTTAATCCTGGTTGAAGCCTGTAATCATCAAGGGGCAGTAGTATTTAACTTTTATATTGTACATTTGTGCATTTTTTAATTTTGTTGTCTAGAAATATGAAATAAGAGATTAGTTACCCAGGAAAAATACTACTTTTTAACTTTAATAGTACTTTTAGTATTTATGGTTTTAGAAATATGAAATGAGAGTCCATTGATTCGACTAGAATCTTTATATGAGGGATTACATTTTTTATCTTCTTTAATCGAATTTACCCTACATTAAATTGTTGAGACTATAATTAAAATTTATCTAAAGATAATTAATTTTACTAAAAATGTTTTCACAAATACCGTTTCCAACTACTGATTTAGTTGACCTTGCGTTGAACAATGTCAGTTAGTGTTTTTGGAATTTTAATATCAAAGCTCTTAAAAATATATATGATATTAATACGAGGTGCAACAAATTTCAGTCAGATATTCACTATTACAAACGGTATATCATGCTTTTGTAGACCTTTGCTAAAATGTATAAAAATGACACTAATTTAACATTTCTATGTATGTTTTTAAATACTAAGGTTAGAAGTGCTTAATTTAAATTTCTTTTAACGTTTTTGGTTAACCGCATATGTCTGGACGAACCGCTATTTTTTATAAACACTTTAACTACCAATACTTCCTTCCCACCGAAATAACTCATAAAACATTCTAAGCAAATCTTTTTTTATACCCTTCACACACACACATGTGTTAAGGGTA
>NDXZ01037104.1:0-12511 GCA_003055125.1 Paykullia maculata | reverse complement strand
AAAAAAAAAAAAAAATCTTAATAATGAAATCTACTTTAGCCGCAACAAGCAATTACTCCTGGAATGCTGATAAATGTAGAATGTGGTAAAAAACTGCACTTTCGTGCAGTTTTAATAATTTATAATAATATTAAATAAATAAAATAATAATAAGCTTTGATGTAAACTTTTTATTTTACTCCATGGAGTAGCGACTGACATTACTGAGTACTCCATGGAGTAATCCGGTATAATGCAGAACTGGGTTATATGGTCTAGTCCTAGGACATCGTAATGTTAAACTGACCACCTTTTTTACCATATATTTGGAGTAGTTTTGGAGTACTCCTTATCCTTGTGGACTACTCTTTACATGCATGTATGGACTAGTCTCTCTATCTGCAGGGTTGTTGAAAAATACATACATATGTATGTGTACAAATATTATTTTTTAATTTAGGAAACTACATACCAACGTGGATTAAATGTATCTTGCTACATACATATTTTTAAATTAATTTAATTTCTAAACCCAGTTTACTTAAACTTATTTGTTTTATAAAATAAAAAATGACAAAAATACAAATTTCGTAATGGGTTCATATTCAATGCCAAACTAATTTTGAATATTTCTAACAGTTTAAATAAACTTTTAATAAATTCGGCTTAACAGTATGACCATGAGAAAATTTTCCGAAGACAGCCGGGCATAGTTAATTTGAGTTGATACATTTGTATATGTACTAAAACCTAACTTAAATGGGTACAAGAAGAAAACGCATTTATAATGATTATTCAGAAAAAAATTATTTATTAAGTGAATTTTATTATTTTGTTTTTTAAGTTTTTCATTTTGTTTTTTTTTTTTTATTATAATAATTTAGTTAATATATATTTTCTTGTTTTCCATCTGTATTCATTTTGATGCACCAAACGTTTTTTAATTTTTTTTAATTATTACATTTTGTTATATACTTATGTATGTATATTAAAACATTTTATTTTATTTTTAACTGTATTTTTTTTTTTGTATTTGAAAATATTATGTCGATAAAAGGTTGCAACTAATTTTTATTATTTTAATTTTTTATATATTTTTTTTAAATTTATTTCTTTAATTATGTTTTTATACTGATATATTAGAATTTTTTTTAAACATTTTTCTTTGGAGTAATACATAAATAATAATAAATTGTTTCAACTATTTCATGGATTGATTTATTTTAAAAAATTATTTAATGAATTAATATATAGTTTTTCTTTAATTTTGGTTTATTTTTTTTAGAGATTAAAAATATTTTTTTTATTTTTTAATTGCCATTGTAATTATTTAAAGGTTTCATGTTTATATTTTTATTTATTTAACTATGCTATATTTTTGTTTTTGTTTGTTTAAAAAATATGTAAATTTATTTTCTTTTTATAATAGAAAAAAAAAGAAAAACTACAAAATTTATATTTTTCAAATATTTTTTAAGTTTGTATATACTGGTTTTGCTTGTCTATATATGTATGTCTGTAGCTATGTAAAAATAACTAAAAAAAAGTTGTATAAATAAATAATTGCTTGGTTTTCATAAAAAAGATATTTTTTTTATACATAAATGTATAAAAAAAAATTCTCACAAACACATTTTATACTAAAACTGTATGCACTAATAATAATAATAATAATAATTATGATAAAATATTTTATTATAATTATAAATATTTTGCTAAAGGAATCATTTATTTAGGGGAATTTCTTTTAATTACAGTATTTTATTTTTATTATTTTGTTTTTTATTTATGGAAGGATGTGTCTTTTATGTTAATTTATATTTTAAAATGGGCTTTAAGGTTAACAAAAATTGTTTTAATTAAGGTACTACTCAAAGAATAATTTTTAACTTTTTCGGTTATGCCTTTTTCTTTTCAATTAATATTTTCTTTTTCTTTTTATACGTTTTATGCTCTTCACTAGAAGAAATTAAGAAGTTTTAAAGAAATTTCTGGCCTTAAGGATTTTGTAAATGATTTTATTTTTTCGAGTTTTGGAACGAGTTTCGTAGCCATTTTTCGTCTATTGCTGTATAAAAAAGCTTACGCCGTTTGAATAAATGTGGCAAACCTTCTAATTTATTGTTACCAATAACAAAATTTTTTGATTTAACAGATTAGAAATTGTGTTAATATTTCTAAATGAAAAAAAAATAATAAAAAGTATTTGCAATTATTTGAAAAATTATGGCAAACACGTTCTTTCTCTGAAAGCTCTTGTGACATTGGGTTCGACGCTTCTTATATGGAAATTTTTATTGTTGAAGACAAATATCGTTTGGTTTTCTCATAAAAGTCTGAATATGAAAAGTTAGGGCTATTACTTGATATAAGTAATACCCCTAGATATATTGTAATGTATGTCAATGTCTAACACAAGAATCATGGCAGCAACTCAAAAGTGTATTTGCTTTCGTTTAAAGGAGTTGGTATTCATTTAAGAAAACTTAATATCATTTTTAATTTTTCAAAGAAATTTAATTTATTATTTGTGATAATTAATGAATAATAATTTGAAAAGTAAATTTATTATTCATTAATTATCACAAATAATAAATTAAATTTCTTTGAAAATTTAAAAATGAACTTGAGCCAGAATAAAACTAAAATTAATTGTCTTAAAACAAATAAGTTCGTAATAATAAAAACATTTATTAAAAAAAAAAAAAAAAAAATTCTAATTAGAAAACTTAATACTTTATGAACATCAAATGAGAGATGTCACGGTGATTTTACAGTGTAAAACGTTGTTTTAATCCCACAAAAAATAGCCCCATGTTTATAAACAATTTATAACTTTAATAAAGGTTTATAAGACGGATTTCTCATACAAAATCAGTTTTATAAACCTTTGATAACTTTCTAATTCATTATGAGTATGAGAATAGTTCTTTTGCGACAATACAAAGCGCAAACTTGAACATTTAATGTTTAAAGATGTTAACAAACAAAATATCCATTGCGCTAAGGTAACGCTTTGTTATTAGTCTGGTCAGACTATTGCAGAAGAGCAGTACAGGCATAACGATAAAATTTTCAACCGTGACAATGTTTATCTTGATTATGCTGTACTAAAGATAGTTTGATATAACCCTTCGTTTAACCCAGAACTTACTTCCTCTTGTCTGCCATGGCTAAAAAACGTTTTACTTTAGTTGAAGGTTTGAAAGGTATATTTTTTTCTGTCTACAAAAAATGGCCAGTTATTTTAGCAAGAAATTCAAAAATTTCCAGAAATATCGAAAAGAAGACGCAGCGATGCCCAATGTTTTTTTTTAAATTTTATCGAAATAAAAGCAGCAAATACTTTTTGTGCCGCCAAAAAAAAAATTATAAATATTAATATTTAAAGTACAATTCGCTTATATGACCATCAAACAGTTTTTATACGTATTTAAAATCGCAAAAAGGCTGCAAAATAACATAAAAAATACTATCAAAACAGACAAAACAGCCGACAACAGTTATATCAGATTGTGTATTATATATAACAACATAAAGAAAATTATTAACGAAAAATTTATCAGAACTTTAAAATAGTTTTAAATATTTATTTTAATTGCAAAACTTATTAGAGAGATCGAAAACAAAATTAAAGAATTTTTTTATTATACCCTTCACCAGAGGTGACAAGGGTATATATGTTTGTCATTCCGTTTGCAAATTCTACAATATTCATTTGCGACCCCATAAAGTATATATATTCTGAATCCTTATAGATTGAGCCATGTCCGTCTGTTTGTCCGTCTGTTGAAATCAAGTTTTCTCAGCACTCCGATGTCGTACGGACGCGTTAGTAGTATTAAACAATCAGAAATTCTCCTGAAATGTTTGCTATTGAAATCCAGTAAAATCGCTTAAAAACTGACCAAGATATAAACCAAAAAAGACAACTACCTATTTTTTTTATAAGCAAAAAACATTTTTGTTTGTTTTTTTTCACAAAAATTATTATATATGTGTGTAAGACATGTCTTTTGAGAAATTAAAAAAAATTTCGATATAGACAAAAAAATTTTTTTTACACATACATACATACATATGTACATAAATACACGTAGTGAAGGGTATATAAGATTTGGCACAGCCAATAATAGCGCTCTTACTTGTTTTCAAAATTAAATTGAATAAACAATTTTAAGAATTAACATATGATTATTTTAATGTAAATTGAATAAATAAAACATTTAAATATGGAGTTTTCGTCACTCAAATACACAAATACTTATTTGTATCTGTGAATGAAAATGCTATATGAAAACTGACTGATAGACATAAAAAATTATTATGAACTTACACTTTATCAGTGTAATTTTTTTTGTAAATTGTTTTCCAAAAATCACATAAATTTATATTGATTTTTAGACAAGAAATCCTTGCACTTTTAACACACGTTCAATGGCTTTTTTTGCTTGTATTGAAAATTTCCTATTTTCGTAAAACGCATCTTGAAAAAGAAAATTATCTCTAATAACCGATTATTTCTAAGTATTCTTTTTAACGATTTTTAATAATTAACTTTAATTAAAAGTTTTGCAATAGGTACCAAATTTTATTTCAATTATCATCCAATTAATTTCACTAAAAGGTTCTCTAGCTACAAATATTTCAATTAAATATGTTTGCCTTTTTTCAATTAATTATTTATTTAATTAATTTTATACAAAAATTGTGCTATGAAAAGTTTCAAAAAATAATTTGTTTTTTTTTTGCTTTGCTTTTCAATATTTACTTTATAATTTTTTAAAGATAGAAGTAAATTAAATGCTTTTTTAAAAATCATGATTAAATTGTTCACGAATATTTTTTCTTGTTTTAAGTTTCTGCAATTTTTTTTTTATATAAAAATCTTTGAGTAGGTAAGTATGTATTATGTTTTGTTTTTCTTTATTAATTTATTTTATTATAATAATTATGTGTTTTTTTTTATATATGTGAAAAGCCAATTGTTTTTCCATTATATATAGTTAAATATTTGTTTAGATTTGTTTTGTTGAAGTAAAGTTTTGTAATTTTTTTTTTAATTTAGTTTTCAAGGCGTCTTGTTATGTATGTATATATATTTCAATTAAAAAACGTTTAAGCTTAAGATTAAAGTTATTAATCATGTGTTTATTTTTGTTTTTTGTCTTGTTAATAATTAATTTAAAAAAATTTATAATTGTACTACTTTTTTCATTTCATTCGTATATATTTTTAATAATTCTTTATACAACAGTTGTTTTCTTGTTAAATGAATTATGTTTATTATTATTTATTATAAAATGTAATTTGTTTTAAGTCTTGTTTTTTTTTTATAAAATTACAAATTTTTTATTTTTATTTTTTTAAAATTA
Source organism: Paykullia maculata (assembly GCA_003055125.1). Lineage (NCBI taxonomy): Eukaryota > Metazoa > Arthropoda > Insecta > Diptera > Rhinophoridae > Paykullia > Paykullia maculata. The sequence continues at coordinate 7,157 of NDXZ01037104.1, read as the reverse complement.
ATTTTAATAAACTCGATTAGTTAGAAGAAGATTTATTGCAACGAGAATAAGAAGAAAGATTTAAAGTTAACTTTTATTATTTTTAATTTATTTTTTATAAAAGAATGGTGTTATGTTGGTAAAAAAAATTAATTTGTTTCTTTAGACAGCGCAAAATGGTATTTAGTGAAATCGTTTTTGCTAACAATAAGTCTGCCAATAAGACATTTGATAACTGGGGCGATAATAATAATAAAATCAATAATAAAGGAGTTCACAATGCATTCGGTACTTGTTATTTAATATTGTTCAAAAATTTATTCTTTTCAAACTTAACACTTAAAACTTGTATTCGGAATTCACAAAGAAACAAGAACCGAATGCTGTGTGAACAACACTAATATTTTTCTATTTTTTTTTTTTTTAATTGAAAACAATAATAGTGTTTAGTGCAAAATAGTGTTTACAAGTCAACTAAGTGAAAACAAGCGACAACACCACAAAACAAACAGACGATACCCAAAATACCTTAAAATTTTGTGAATAAATAAGACCTGGGGGCAAATTACGGCAATTGATATTGAGTGAAAATAAAAAATTCCAATTTGGAATTCCTATACCAAATGCAAAGAAAACTCGCATGATCGAACAAAATTTCAATCAATATCGAATTTCCTGACGCGATGTCAAAAAATCCATCCACAATTTTAAATCATAATTGTAGAATTCGAATAACTCCTTAAATTCGAACAAATCAGTGGAACGTAAATCGAATAGCAAAAACACATTTATACCATTGGTTTTAATCGTATACGATGGGTACAAAACCAACGCACATTCGTTTTCCTGTTGTCATTTTACAACTCGTACGCAGAATTTTTTGCTGGGTTAGTTATGCAAAAATGTTCTATATTGAATTTCACTTTATTGGATGCGCATTGTATTAGGGTTCTCTATCCCACTAGGGGGAGTAATGTGTTGGTCTGCTAGTTTGGCGGTTGGTGGCTCGATTCCCGTCAAATACTACGGCCTGTTTTACTAAGAAGATAATTGATAATCGAATCGTTTCAAAAAAAAAATAACATAATAATCGATTTGCTATTCAGAAATATTTTTAAACGATATCAACTAACGCTAAGTTCTCAGATAAATGAAAACAATATTTGTATTGTTGGTCGGCAATGGTCTAATTAATTTTGGAAGAGGTGTTAGTGGAGAATTTGTATAACAGATTTTAATTGAAAAATCAAGTTGTCTATTAACACTTCATCTTTATTGCAAACAACATATGTATGTATACATGCAAATGTATGTATTTTGTGCAATAATTTTTCGATCATCAGATGTGTTTTTTCCTTAATTAAAATACATATTAGTAAATCGAAAATTTTGGAAAGCATTATTTACTTTCATTATTTTTATTTTGTTTAAAAAAATATGCATTTGATTTGAAAACTCACAGAAAACATGTTGAGTCAAGTTAGTTTTTAGTGGGTAATAATTGCCCACTTTGTTAAATGTAGCAACACTATGAAAAGTTGTAGTTTACAACTTGAACTATGATTATATGTGTACATTTTTTTGTGTTTATAAACACCACCCCAATTTAATTTTTTTGAACGTTTTTAAACCGATTACCATTAAAACTCTATAAAACTTGTTTCGATATCTTATACTGTATGAAAACAGAAATACTAGTTTTATCAAAACGAAGTTATGTATGTACATATGTAGTAAATGACAGGTAAAAATAATTTTTAATGCAAATATGTACATACATATATCTATATGTATATATGTATGTATATGTGATTTTTTTTATCAAATTAAGTAGGTTTTTAATTCTGAATTAATTGATGACTGTTCGGGAAGTCACCTTCACTTAAAATACGCATATCTTTAACCTTTTTCTATTCTATTAAACGTCAATCGTTTTAAAGATGTAAAGCAGAAAGCATATCGTTGGCTTAAATGCAAAAAGGCGTTACTAACAAAAATATAATTTTACGGGAGAAGCAAAAAAAAACGTATAATGAAAACTACAACTATAATAACGTCCCTTTGTTTTTTGTTAATAAAAGCGTAATTTTTGATCGCAGAAGTAAACAAATTTTGTCAAGACTTGTAGTTTAATGGCATTCATAATAATTAATCAAAAACTCGATTTTGAATTTTTTTGTTAGTTACGCCTTTTTGCATTTCAGCTAACGATATGTAGTTTTAAAAGAACTTTCTTACCACTTTCATTCGCCATTTTCGTTTGATAAAATTTTTTTGTATATATAAATACTAATGTACATGCATATGTATGTATGCATGTCATGGGTTTCTCCAAAAAGTATTCAATTGTTTTTCGTGAATGTTTTTTCGCGAATAAAAAGTGAAATTTTGTTCCCAAATGAGAAATTTTGTTCCCCAGAGAAAACAAAGTGAACAAACTAATACAAAAAAGGGAACATATTTCAAGGGAATAATTATTCACGATTGCAGTTTTGGAAATGGGGAATAAAATTTAAGGGATATTCACGATAGTGGTGGATAGCTGTAAGCGATATTAATTTTCTCACGCGCAGTACTTTACAGTCTGATACTGCCAAAAGCAAACATTATTTAACGTCAAAATAAAGCGTGCATTTGAGAACTTCTTGTTTTAGCTTACAATTATTACATTATGTACATATACATCTGTCATATAATAAAATATTTCCATATTCGTTTAATAACAACGACGCTATTAAGTGATTTGCAAAAAAAGATCAGTGAACAAAATTTGCTGACTACACTTTTGCTATAAGTAAAATATTGCAAATTGAAAATTAAACTCTTTGAACTAAACAATAAACAAAATATTTAAAGTGTTTCAATCTGATAAACATTTTTTTTTTGGAATTTCCTCAAAAAACTGTGAATTGTAAACGTTAACAAGTCTAATTTTGAGGTGAATGAAATGTTGTAAAACTATGAACATTTTCAGAAATAGCTATTTTTACGACGTCAAACCTAAAAAAGCAATACCACCCTTTCAGGGGAAAACGCGGGATGGTTAGTCCGTGTTTCGATTCAAAAACAAAAATACGGTTTCAAACATATTTACATACTTTTTTTATTTTTATATAACACAGAAGGAATGACCATTTCCTCTCTGACCGTTCTAGTAGAACAGGCCAGAGTTTCTGAATGAAATCGAACCCACAACCCCAATAAGACTGGCAGACTATTACACTAATGATTTTAGTTTGTCTTTAACCCAAACGTCAATTTTGTTCCTCTCCAGACCCATTAAAATCTGGGTCCATATTACGATATTCTAGAAATTTGTCGATAAAAATTTCCTTTAAAATTTAATTCAATTCAAATGCCGTAATTTCCTCAATGTCATTGCAGAAACCAAATAAAACAACATCATGTTTTCACTTTAATAATAAAATAAAACATATAATTTATCTTTGTTTCATATAAAAGTACAAATTATAATATAAAAAACAACAAACAATTTTAAAAAACGTTTAAAAATTTATTATAAAATTTTTTTTAACAAAAACACAAATTTAACATTAAAGATAAAAGAAACTGCAATAAAAAAGTATAAAAATAATCAATATATTATTAAAACTAAATTAAGATTCTTTCGAAATTTTTAAAAGAAAACAAATAACAAATTTTAAGAAATTTTTTTGTTTTTATGTGATAAAATGAATTTAAAATGTTTTAGAACTAAAAAAGAGTTGCTTTGTTTTGGGCTAAAAATGTTTTTTTTTCTAAGCAAGAATCAGCTTAAAGATTTTTTTGTTGTTATTTTTTAAGATATTTTCATTGATAAATTAACTGCATTAAAAGAGTGTTGGGGATTTTATTTTTTATATTTATAATGTAAGTATGTATGTATGTATATAATTTTTTGTTTTTGTTTTTTTTTCTTTTTAATTATTATTATACATGTAGAAAAAACTATATAAAAAACGTATAAAAAATTGTTTATATATTTATGTATATATAAAAAAAAAACAATAATTATAATGAATTTTACTACCCGGTTAAAGTTTCCATCTTTATAAAGTTTCTTTTTTATAATTATATTTCTTTTTTTAAATGATTATTTTCTTTTTATAGTGTGTTGTAAAATTTGTTTTAAAGTTTTGAGAGATATTATTTTTAAAAAAAATATATATGTATGTATGTATGTATTTTTAATTATAAAAAAAGACCTTTTTGGTATTAATATTTTAAACGATATGTATTACAAAAATACTTTAAACAAAAAAAGGTCTTTAAAAACTTTTCTGCTAATACTTGATTTTTAAAACACACTATTTAGGTTTTTCATTTTGTTGTTTTTTTTGTTTAAGATTTTGACTAAATTTTTATATTTATTTAATAAAAATTCTAGAAAAATTTTACTAATTATTTATTATTTCTTCTTTTGTTATTTCTTGGTAAAAATATACTTTATTTTTTTTTTTATAAATTTATTGCCAATTTTTGTGTTTGAAGCAATTTTTTGTTTGTTTTAATAAACATAAAAAACATTTTACTATTTTAGATATATTTTTTTTTATTTTTTATATAAAGAAGTCTAAAAAGTTTCAAAAATGTCTGCTAATATAATATTTTTTTTATACATATTTCCAAGATAAGTTAAATATTTTTTTTTTATTTACATTTATTTATTTATAAAAAAATTTTAATTAAAAAAAACTGTTAGATTTGCTACATTTTCTTTTTTTTATGACTTTTTTAAATTATACATATGTATGTATATATATTTTTTAAGAGATACTATTAATTAATATGGATTTAATTATTTCGTTTTGTTTTATGTTTAAATTGAAAAAGTTGTTTATAGTTTTTTTTTTAAATATATTATTAGGTTTTTTTCTTTTTGTTTTATATTTAAGCTTTATATATTTTACTTTATTTTTTAATAAGTTAATATTGCACATCATTTTTTTTATAAATTTTTTTTGTCATAAATTATTCATTTTTATTTTCATTTTATTCAATATAAAAAATGTTTACAAAAAAATTTTTATAAAAAAATTTTATAAAAAAAATGTTAAAAGCTAAATTACATAATTATAATTTTATGTTTTTACTAATAATAATAGAATATTATAATTATTTTTTTTTTAATTTTTAACAAACAATTAAAAATACTTTTAAATTTATAAAAAAAAAACAACATAAAAAAACTAATACTGAACACAAAGTAGTTTAAAAAACATTTATTTTTTAATTTTAAATAAGAGATAGAATTAAAAAAACAAATACAAGTTATATAATGAAAAAAAAAACAAATGCAATAACAAAATCGTTTAGTACCAAATTCATAAAATGTTAAACAATTTTGATAATCTTAACAAAAAGAATAAAAAAAAAATTAATTTGTTTAACAAATTTTGCACATTTCATAACAACAGATACTTTAGAAAAAAAGTCGGCAAATTATTAACCTTAAAAATGTTTTTATTACAGTATTTCGAAAAGAGCTGCACAAAACATTTTTAATCTTACCCTGCAGCAGTTTATAGTACTTTGTAGTGCTGTATTTCAGTGCAGCTTTGCTTAGTACAATAAAAACCGTTATGGTATGTTATGCAACAAAAGCTTTTTGCTATATCAAAACAAAAAATCCCCTAATAGCAATAAAGCGCTTTAATAAAAACAGCTAAAATTCAATAAAATCACTTGTAAAAAAAACTTAATCGAAAAAAAGCTAAGGTTTATAAAAAAAATTTTTTTTTTTGTATTTCGGTATTTTTTTTATATTTTAGCAATATTTTTTTTACTATTAAAGCGATTTTTTTAACTTCAACGATTTTGTTTTTTCTTTATTTAAGCGGTTTTTTTTGAGTTTAATTTAATTTCGTGTTGACTTAAAATTTGTTTGTGCAATATTAATTTGTTTTAGCAGTATTTGGTTTGAAATGCAAACTAATGAGCAAGAGTGTTTTTCACACAAGAGGTGATGTGTTTTAAGCCATCATTGTTTTTATTTAAAAAAATCATTCTTATAAAACAACCCACGATTTGACATTTAACTTGAATTTATATTTGATGATTTTGAACCTGTATTATAAATCTTTGAAATTTGAAATTTTATCAAAAAAAAAAAAAAAATATTCCAAAACCAAATTACAAATTATGTTATTCCGTACATTTGGTTTACATGAAATTGTGGTATTGTTTGGGAGAACTTGCTTAGTAAGTAATAGTTTTTATAATTTGCCAACTGTAGCACAGTTTAAGTATTTATAAATAAATTAAACTAAAATATTTTATAAGAAAAATTCCATTATTCCTTAATTCTTAAGAAATTGAAAACATTTCATGTTATTATTAGGAACATAAAAAAAACTATAAAAAATCGTGCAAGGCTTCAAAATTTTTTGGTAAAAATTATATATTTAAAGTAGAAATGACTACTAGGAAGTGTACAGGTGTATTCCGTTATATTTGTTGCATCAAATATTGTGTTTCTATAACAAAATAAATTCAACTGCATAATTCTACTCAAATTTGCTTATTAAATTGAATTACGGCATTTGATATCGATTGAAAATAAAAAATTCTAATTAGAAGAATATGCAAAAAAAACTCGAACATTCGAACAAAATTTCAATCGATTTTGAATGCTGTTTTTTTCCAAATAAAAAAAAAAGGAAAATTAAAGTTCTTAAAAACAGAAACTCATACTAATTCAAATTAAATAATTTCGAATGATAAAGCAAAATGGCCCATAAAGATGCCTCTATGATCAACAACATTCGAATAGTTTTGAATTGAATTACACAGTGCATATAAAATCAAATTTAATTATTGGTTTTTTAATTTTACATAATTAAAAAAAAAATTAAAACGTTCTTAAATTGAACAAACTTGTTATGCATTTTTTTTTAATACAACAAAGCTAACTTCAAAAAGTAATTGAAAGAAATACACCCCTAAAATAAATTAAAATAAAATTTGCGAGGACTAAAAACAGATATAAATATTACTAAAAACTAAATGAAAATAAGAAGTGCAATTCAAATACTGCACAATAGAAAAATTATAAGAAAGATTCATTTACATAGAAAAACATATAACAAAAAAACATAAACAAGTTTTATAAAAATGTAAAAAACATGTAAAAAAAATTTAAAAAAAGCTTACAAAAAGTTATAAATTTTATAAAAAAA
>NDXZ01037101.1:0-14983 GCA_003055125.1 Paykullia maculata | reverse complement strand
CATTTTTGTGTCAAAAAAAAAAAAAACTTTTTTTTGCTTATATGTATCTCGAAAAAAAATTTTTTTTGTTGCTTATATTATAAAAAAAAATTTTTTGCTTAAAAATCGAAAATTTTTTCCTTTAAAATTCCCCAAAAGACATCTTACACACAAATATAATTAATTTTTGAGTAAAAAAAAAAAACTTAAGAAAACGAGGTCTTTTTATGCTTATATCTCAGCCGGTTATTAATGGATCTTGCCAGTTTTCAATACCGATTTTCTCGAAAGCATTTCCAAAAGTTCGATACCACATACAAGCCTGGGTGACCTATGGGAGCTACGTAAACTTGATTTCAACATACATACGGACAGACGGACATGGCTAAATCGACTTCCCTATCTATAAGGATCCCAAATATATATACTTTATAAGGTCGCAAATGAATATTGAAGAAATTACAAACGGAATGACAAACCTATATATACCCTTAACACATGTGTGTGTGTAAAGGGGATACATATTGAAAAAACTGGGCAATTAAAATCGTCGTGTGTAACCTTAGACTAAAGGCGCTATATTTGGCTGTGCCAAATCTTATATACCCTTCACTACGTGTATTTATATATGTGTGTATATGTATACTTATATGTACGTATGTATTTACACGTCTGAAAGGTACTTAAAGTCTGAGGAAACTTAGTTTTCTCGAAAAATTTCTTTCTTTTAAAAATTTCCCATAAGGCATGTCTTACACGCAAATATAATAATTTTTGGGTAAAAAAAAAAATTTGGCTTATATCTCGTTAATTGTCGGATTATATTAATTCCAAGAAACGTCTCCGTACGACATCGGGGGGCTGAGAAAAGTTGATTTCAACAGACTGACAGACGGACATGGTTAAATCGACTTTCCTATCTATAAGGATTCAGACTATATGTATATACTTTATGGGGTCGCAAATTAATATTGTAGAAATGACAAACTTATATATACCCTTGTCACCTGCGGTGAAGGATATAATTAACGTGTTGATATAGGTATACAGTTTCTATTATGTTTTTACCTTTTCCTGTAAAATTACAATTCTGTAAGTTAGGGCATTTCTACCTGGGACCGACGATATGTATGTATGTATTTATATGGGCTAATCCTGCGTAACGCACGCTACATTCTTACGCGTTTTTAGATTAAAATATAAAAATTTTTTGGTCTTTCAAAAGGGATACCTTTAACTTTTACATAGTGTTTAGTAGTATTTTATTTGTACTTTCGAATGGCATAAAACATAATTTTGTAGCAGGTATTTGTTGTAAAATAATTGATCACAAAGTTTCGTGACGCACGTCACCAAAAGTGGAAGTAACTTTTAAGTTGGAGTGTGTTTTCGTAATTTTTATCGAATTTTGTTTTTATTAACAGCCGTGACCCATTGTGACGCACGTTACGTGATGCACGCTACATTTTTTCAGTAGAGTAGTTCCATGTTATTTTTACCAGATGGTTTCCGATTTTGGTAAAACTTTGTGAATGTATGTAGTATGCACGTATATATTGAAAACGGTTTTATTTTTTTTTAATTTTAATAAACAATGGCAACGCTGTAGCTTTGAATTATTAAAAAATATTGCTGTGGAGCCCTTATTTAAAAGGTCATAACTTTTGTTGTGTTTAAGATTTAAAAAAAAAACTCTTTTTGATACAGTTGGCAAGATTTGACATCTTGGTGTAGAAATTTAATTAAAAAAATTTTTTGTAAATAATAAATAATTTTTTTAAACTCTTAAAAAAATATATATCTCCAAATTTTTAATAACTTTTATACAAAAAGCTATTTATATGGTCTAAGTACCCTGATATTTTCAGAATGGTGTCTCAACTAAATTCCGAGATATTAAAAAATATGAAGATGCATGTTTTTAAAACTTCGTCATACAAACTTCATTGGCTTCGTCACAACACACATTTTTTTAAAAGTTGCCAAAGTTAGATGGGAACATAGGAAAAATGCCAAACAGAGCTTCCAGTAGAAATGAATGAATGTATTTTTGTATACTTTAGTGTTTTTTTTAACTCGTTACACCGATAATCCAATAACAATTTTAAAGGTTTTTAATGCAATCTTTGCCAGAATTCAAAAAGTGACGCACGTCACCGAAATTTTTATGCTAATATATTTTTTGTTTTTATTGTGAAAATTTTAATTTTATATTTGCTTAGAAGCAGAAAATGAACTTGATTTAAAAATATAGAAAACTTAAAAAAATGCTTATTCTACTCACAATATAAAATATATATAATATATACATAATTTAAATCTTTCCAGAATAGTAAACAAAAAATTTTTTTACTAAAATTGAAGAAAATTAAATGAGACCTTGATATCAAAAATATGATATGATCACAAAAAAAAAGTAAATTTCTTGTATAAACTTAAGGGACTTGAGGTAGGGTAGGATTTGGTAATAATTTTTGCATTAATGATCATCGAAATAAATTTGTTTCTTCTATTTATGAAATTAAACATCTAGTCTAATATTTTATTGAAAAAAAAAATTGAGTTAGATTAATTTGAAAAATTTTTGCTTGGTAGACTGTTTCTGGGATTAGCCCCTTTGCATTTTGCTGCAACTTGCACATATCGTTAACTAAAATGCAAAAAGACGTAACTAACAAAAATATAATTTTACAGGAGAAGCAAAAAACTTTTTTTTTTGTTAATTAAAGCGTAATTTTTGATCGCAGAAGTGTAAAATTCATAACAATCAATCAAAAATTCGATTTTGAATATTTTGTTAGTTACGCCTTTTTGCATTTGAGCTAACGATGTGTAGACAAAAAAACAAGGTTTTCCTTCTTAACCGTAATTCTTAAATTTTCATATGGTTTTTTATAAGTCATTAAACTTTAGTTGAACAGTTTTGTATGGCTGTGAGTTAATAATATTTCGAACAATGAAAACAGGTTTAGTTGTTGCCAATAGTATTTAGCAGTTTTAATAACCTAATTTTTCCATCAAACGGTCGATATGTTGTTGAGAAAAATTATACTGTACGAACTGAATCATTTATATGGCAAAGTAATCTGTCTTCCTGTTGTATTAAACTCATTAATTACTTCTTTTGCCATCAAATTCTCAATTAATACAAATTTTTTAGTCCAAATACATAACCGAAAAATGTGAATGTTTCAGGACTACTTATTATTTACAACTTTTGTGTAAACAATTTTAACGTTCCTATAAAAATTGAATAGCTCGCAATACAACTAGGGACTTTTCTTGTTATTTAATGACTTCAAAATTTTTGGATTTATTAAATCTTTTTTTAAATTATGTAATTTTTTGATACATAGTGCATTTTACCAAAAATAATTCCGAAAAAATGCTTGTTTAGTTGAATAAACGTTTGGCATTTGTTTCTTTTAATAATTATTGTTATTTTTTTCCTATTTATTTGATTTTCAAAATTGAAGGGCATTAGAATTGTCTTGATGAGATTAACAATTTTGAACGGTCAAAACAAAAATTCATAATTTAAAAAAGAGTTTTCATTAAACAGAACATTCGAGTCTGTCATTTGCACAACAAAAAATTGAGGGATTAATAATATATATTTACATATATTACTACATGTATTTATATAAATATATATATGTACATATGTAAATAAGTTTCTGTAAAATACATAAATTGATTTTATTGCTATATAACAGATGGTTTAAATAACTAATAAAAGTAAAAGCGCTATATTTAAACGACTTGAAACACACAAATATATACTTATAAACTTTATCATTCATTTATTTACCAATTTTACTTATTTCAATATCAATATTAATTTAAAATCAGTCCACCTGATGTCCTAGGGTGGTTATTGGTCACAATATTCATTTTATAAACACTTATCAATTAAGTTGTGACATTAAAATTCAAAAATTAAAAATCGGTTAGATGTAACATTATTGTCGAAAAGATAATTAGAAACTTAAGGAACTTAATATAATTTTATTATTTTGCCAATTCTGACACATTTGGTCCTAGGTTTTTTTACAAATGAGCATTCACAAACCAGAACAAGATTTAGTCAAACAAAATTAGGCTTATAGCTAAGAGAGGCGAAAAATGGGCAAAAAATATACATTTTTCTTCGTCTCTTGTTCTCAATGAAGGGTCAATAATCACAAAGTATGTATATTCTATTTATAAATTTAACAAACATACATATCTGTAGGTTATCCCAGAGCTGATTTTTGCTTTCATTTGTTACCGTGTTTCATTTTTTTTTCTAACAAAACTACTTACACTACATTTTTATAATTTTTTACAGGGAACCTCTTAAAAATAAACAAACAAAAATATTGGTGCATAAACAAAAACAGAACTTGTTGTACTCAGTGTAAACAAATGGTTTACAAATCAATAATATTATACGTTTTTAATGTTTCTTACTTTGTTAAAAAACCAAAATAATTACTAATTTTTTAAGTTCAAAGACTACTTAGACAATCGATACGTTGTTGTATGCACTATGTCTGAATTGTATGCATCACTAAACCAAAAATGACAAATAAAATAACACGGTGCTGTCAATATAAAAATAGACAACAACTATAAACGTTTTTAGTTGTTTTGGTTTTATAAATAATAAAACGTGTTTTAAACTTACTCTAAGGATTTTTTATAATTTTGACCTTAAGAATTTTGCAATTAAATTTATTAAAAATAACAAGCTACATATTAAAATAATTTCTTTTATTTCCTTTTTTTATAAAAATCTATCGGTTTCATTTTAATAACTCTGTTTAATTTTTGTTTATTTTAGACCAAAATGTTTTGCAGGGTTATGATTAATAAATGATTATGTCCTTACTGGTCCTACGATATTCAATATGTAATTATGATTATAAAATAAAATTAATTAAATACGGAATGCTGCTTGAATATTATAATTTGTACACTGTCCGTCTAATCAAAAGTTACTACAATAAACAAGGCCAAGTAGAAGGGAAAAGAGCATCTCAAACTATAAAAATGACAACACCTGCCACAACGACAAATAGTTATGAATTCGACACAGAAACAGTCCCCTGTGAAGCAAGGAACAACTTGCAACAGGGTAAAGATCTTAAAATGGTGCAACAGCAGCAACATATTACTCAAATGCAACCACATTTAGTGCAACAAAATACAATAGCAATATCTCCATTGCAACAACTAAATAATATTTTCGGTTTAAAGTTAAGCAATATTTCGAAAGCAACTGCAATGCCATTGACGGTTTCACCCACATTTCATCCAAAATATATGCAAAATTTGTTGGCAGGAGTTACGCCTCAGCAGCAGCAACAATTGCAACATATTTTTCAAGAATCTTGTGGAAGCATGTTGCAGCAACAACATTACCAACATAGGAAACATACAATAAGAGATTTTGTACCAGCTGAAACAAATGTGGAAACACATTCGTCTCTTGTTGCAAGTGCTGGTAGCACAGGTATGCTAAAATCTGAATCATGCCACAAATCCTCTTTGCCCATACTGACACAAACGACAGCGGCTTTACCAAACTCAACAAAAACGGTGCCTTTAGAGATATATGCTGTTAAAAATGTTGGTCTGAATTATCACAATCATTACCGCCATGATATTGATTGTAATATGGCTTCATTTGAGCGACAACATAATAAGACTTCACGCGCTAACCATAAACAACATCAACACAAAGAGAGCAATCACCAATTTCTAAAAGGACAAACCGCTTTAACATCAACTTTGGCATCAATAGTCACAGCGACAACTCAGACAACAGCTAATACGGCTCCTGTTCAGGTTGAAGCAGACATTAAGAATAGTGTTGATAACTTATCAATGACATCATTGACACCTGGTAACACAACGGCAACAGAAGCAACAACTACAGCTTCGTTAACAGCGCCATTTTCTTCGTTTTTGTTGTTTTCAACAAACAACTTGGGTACGTCAATTTTAATACATAATTTATTCAAGAGGAGCAAAACAAATAAAATTTAAAACTTTTTCGTCATTGAGGTCTAAATGTATATTCATTATTTACTTAACTTAGAATTGATAATACAAGAGTATTTAGTACAGTTTGTTTTAAAATATAAACTTGAACATTTTTTTTACAATCAATGCAGCTTTTTTTAAAACGCTAGTAAAAAATACAAGAATCAAAACGTATTCATAATTATAAATAATAGGGGTATTCGTTTTAACACTTAAATGCCTCTTATACTACTTAAACTTGAAATATTATATGAAAGTTTAATAGTTTACGATATAAATTCAGCAATTTAAAAAAAAATTGTTTCCTAAAAATGTTTTACTAGTGCAAGTTAAATAAAATTTTAGAAGCAGAAAAGAAAAAACGAAATTGTACAGTGTGCGAAAAACGTAAGTATACTAGTTAAGAAGCAAGCTTTTATAAAATTATTAATTTATAATTTTCTATTAATATTTTTATATATATATAAGTTTGTCATTCCAGTTGTATTTTCTACAATATTCATTTGCGACCCCATAAAGTATATATATTTTGAATCCTTATAGATAGGGAAGTCGATTTAGCCATGTTCGTCTGTTGAAATCAACTTTTCTCAGCTTCCCGATGTCGTACGGACACGTTATTGGTATTAAACAAATAAATCCAATAAACAATGCAGCAAGCATAACTCTATATTTAGATTTAAGGCTTTTTAGAATTTAAAAAATCAAGGGCTTCAGGAATGATCAAAATGTTTACTGCCATGCTTGTTGGCTTGATATTGCCATGCTTGATGACCCACTAAGCATTAATTTTTACTTTGATTTTATGCTGTTCGTTTGCTTAAAAAAATATAACACCGATACACTTCAATAAGTTCTAACACTTAGTTTTTCTTATCATCATTTCTTTGTTTTTCTTTTTATTCTAACACTTTTTTGTTTGAGTAATTTCTCTGGTTTTCTTCTAAATACGATTTTTTTATAATTCTAATGAAAATTTTTTCCTGCTTGATGGGTTAACACAGCAAGCATGCCAAAAATCTAAATTTTTTTAATTTTCCACTAAGCATCGTTGGTGTCACACATACTAACAAATTTTTACTCATACTATAACCAGGTTTAGCAAGCATTTTGATCATGTCTGAAGCTCTTAAGACTGCCGAAGGGAAATAACTAAGAGACATGTTTACTTAAACTGAGATAATAACACTTTTATAATTTCTCAATTAAAAGGAAAACCTTCAAGCAAAGTTTTATTAAATTTATACGATTATAAATATTTTATTTAGATGTGTAATCAGGAATTATCTGGAATTAGAACTTAACTTAATTTACGATCTATAGTATTGAACATTTTACTTTGAAGTTGGTGCTAAAAAAAAACTAACACAAAAACTTTATGCACAACTCAATGGAAATAATTTGAAGTAATCCCTAATTTTAAAATATGACAAAATTTAAACATAAATTGTTCTGGAAAATATGCTTGTATCAAAAAAGTGTCTACGAATAACTTTTTTTTAATAAAGCTTATTAAATTAATTGTATTAGTTACTTAAATGTAGAAAATAAGGCAGTTGTCCTTAGTACAATAGAATTTTTAAAGTTCATTTCAAAGGCTTAAACAGCTTTTGCTAATTGACATACATAGATATAAAACACAGGTTAGTTTTAGAAAAAATTGGCAACTAACAAAAACAAAGAGTCTTAAAAAGAATTAAATAGTCAGATAAATTTAAATCATTTTTTCCAAAACCGTTAGTTAAACATTAATAATGCAATTTTTATTAACTCTTGTATACATATTTTTTGTATGTATGTACTTATAGATTTTTTAATATTAAAAATTAGAAAAATCAATCAATTAGTGATTTTATATACATATTTACAACTAGCTGTTTGTACCCGGCGTTGCCCGTGGTAGCAGATAATTAAAGAACTTTAATACTTAATTTAGTTTTGTAAGGAAGTACATACGTAACTCGCGCTGTGTGGCATGTAGCTTTGATTAACTGCGATCACATTCCCTTAATGTCGCAGTACCTCTCACTGCTGACTTTAATGTTCTAACCATCACATATTAACAGTGACTTTTTTATATGTAATCGTGTTTCGATAACACTGTGCAACTGTGAAAAAAACGCAGGAACGTTTAATGAACGCTATATGTATAATGAAAAATTGGCATGGAGTTAGCATAAGTGTCATTTTTAATGTATTTTTTATCCATTCTGCTAAACTCATGTTAACTTAAAATTAAACCCTTATTATTAGCTACTATATATTGATTATATATAAACTCTTTGCCAACACCCTGCTTAGCCTAATCGCTAATTTGCTAGTGAGCAGAAAGTTGTGTGCAAAGTAAATAAGTCGGTGGCACGTTGTAGTGGTTAGAGCGTCAAACTTTAAAACCGAATACCGCGATTCGAATCACGGCAGAGTAAAAAATAAACGTTCAGCGCCAACATAACATTAGGAAAATATGGCAAAATGATAAAGCAAAATTCCCCCCTAGTAAGGATCTGCACCAGCTACACAATATTATATATGGAGCCGTTGTTCCAAGGCAACGATAGATGATGATTTATTATATTTATTTGTTTATATTTCTTACTATCCGAACTGTATAAATATAATTATTTATAATTCAACTACTTGTCAGTATATATTTGTTTGTTTGGGTCATGAATTCTTGTTCAACTCAAATAAAAACAAGTAATTATTCACCCAAGTAATGATTAGTGTTTAAAATTATCCAATGTTACTTGCTAACTTACTAGTTAAGAAGAGTTTTTGCAGGGAAGCTTTAGCTACCTTTTTATCTCGACGGCTCATGAAATTAATTTTATTTGTATTAAGCATATTGCAAATTAGAAAAAATTATAAAGTAAAATGCAAAAAGAATAATATTCAATCATTGAGACTAAACAGTTACAATATTCTATTTTAAACGAGCTGTCAATTAGAGAAAAAACGAGCAAAACAATAATAACAATTTCTTGCAAAGTACACAGACTTGGCTATATAGGTTCGATAGTACTACTTGAGCTGAGTAAAATCCTAGCTCCGCTTTGCAATATTAGTTTCCGTTTTAATTTTATGGGCCTCAATATATTGGGACACTTGGTGAATTTTCCGAAAAATAGTACCATAACATTTTAACCAACAACTCATTCAGACTTGGTGATAGAGTTTTAATGTCTTCGGCTAAGTTGTAGGTAGGTATCTAATGAACAACCCTTTGAAAATTTTATCGACGGAAAACATTTTATTTTGTATATTTTTTTTTAAAATGCCAAAAAGAATTGGATTTTTTTACTTTTTTAGCATAGCTCGCTAA
This sequence comes from Paykullia maculata, assembly GCA_003055125.1. Lineage (NCBI taxonomy): Eukaryota > Metazoa > Arthropoda > Insecta > Diptera > Rhinophoridae > Paykullia > Paykullia maculata. Next base: position 5,652 of record NDXZ01037101.1, on the reverse strand, counting down.
AAAAAAAACCAATTTTATTTTTGCATTTTCTTAAAAAATATACAAAAATAAATTTTTTCCGGCGATAAAATGTTCAAAGGGTTGTTCATTAGATTCCTACCTACAACTTTGTTGAAGATATTAAAACGCTATCCCTAAGTCTGAATGAGTTATTGGCTAAAAGGTTATGGTACCATTTTTCGGAAAATTAAAAAATCTCCCAATATGTTGAGGCCCATAAAATTAAAACGCGAACTAAGCGCTGTGGCTAAATTTTCATATGGGGGTATATTATTGAGATAAAAATACAGTCAAGGTGAACTATTAAGACACAAATAAAATAAAGCAAATACGTATTAAAAATAAAATTATAAGTTTACAAACACAAACACAAATCTTAATTTAATACATAACAATTATTAATATTAAAAAAAAAAAACAATAAAATTGCATGTTACAAATTTAAATTTTATACCATATTTAAATAAACTGCTAATAGCAAAATTACTCTGTTTTGTTTTTCTTATTCTTTAAGTTTTCTGCTGTCACATGCAAAAATGTAAATCTTAAAATAAAGCAGTTATGGCTGTGCCAAATCTTTAATACCCTTTACCACGTGTAGCTATGTAATAAAATGTGTATTTAGGTATGTATGTATGAATGTATGAATGTATGAATGTATGTATGTATGTATTAGCATGCTCGAAAGGTAATTTTAATCTTAGAAAAATTAATTTTTTTAATAATAAAGTAAATGTTTGTCCATATAGGGTTTTCGCACAAATCTTTGCGGAGCTACAAAAAGTTGATTGCAACCAACATACGGACATACGGACATGGCTAAATCGGCTTTCTTATCTAAAGGGATTTAGAATATATGTATGTACGTACATATGTATTTATGGGGTCGCCAACGATTATTGTAGAAATTACAATCGAAATGACAAACTTGCCATCTGTGGTGAAGGGTATAAGAACAAAAAAGTTTTTTATTGCTTTGCCTAAAGTTTTTATGTGTTTGCTTACTAGTTACTTTTGTGTTTTAAGATATATTTTTTACTACATTTGCAGCTTTAACTTACATTTTGTTTAGTTTTTTCTGCAATTTGTATTTTAATATGCTACTGTTACTTGGAGTATATTTTTTTATAATTATTATAAATTAAATTAAATGAAATAAATTATAATAATCTAATCTATTTTGAATTCTGTTAACAATTTTAAGTCTTATTTGTGTCTTGTAATAAAAAACTACAATTTTTGAAGTATACTTTTGTGCATACATGTGCATGCCTAGATCCTAATACAAACGGAATGATCCAAAAGATTGTTTAAACATTTTATCGACTTTAATGATTATGAAGGCATTTAATTTTAAAAACTTCTCCATATCACGACTTTTAATGCAAATTTTTTTTACATACTTTAAATAAACATTTCTTCGTGAGAACTATAAATAAGAAGTCAATATTTAAGAACTTTGCTACTATATAATTGGTATTTTAAATATGAAAATCAAAGCCAGCGGCTTGAAATAATACATATAAGAAGCTTCTTCTTTGTTTTTATGACAAAATCATGTGAATAAATTTTGTTCATATAATATTTTAGACGAATGTTAAACAAAAATTATTTCAAATTTAAAAACATAATAAATATTGAAATTAATTTTCTAAGAAATTCTGTTTCGAAAAATAATGAATACGAAAAAGCTCCCACATTTGCAGTCTTAACGCCTTAAGGCAAATGGCATGGGAAAAAAGCCAAGGAAAGCTTCAGTTTATACTCTACATACATACATTTGTACAAATGTATATTCATACAAATATTAATAAATATAGTTAAAATAAATATAAAAAAATATAAGTATTAAGGGCATGCAAAATATCAAATAGCTAAAACAATAAGGGAAAATCTAGCTTTCGTATCCTTTATGTTGCTTATAGTACATGTACATACATATATATATATACTTATATGTTGTTTATATGCCTGCAGGGCGGAGCTCCCTGTATTGCCGTCATTTTTCATGGTCTTTATAATACTTTCGTCTTCAAAACACTGGATCAAACACAAGAGAGCGCTTTGTATGCTTTTGAAAAAGAAACATCATAAGTTGCTGGTAGTTGTGTGGTGAAGTGGAGTTGATTTTAACATGCATATGAGCGGATGAAGCAAACATTAAAACATAATTCATTAGAATCTCCTCCTCCAACAAAATATTAAAAAAAAAACTCTTTAACCGACTGATCAACATTTAACAATGTTATCCCATATTTTGCACTAACTTGTTAAAACATACTTCACACGAGATGTACTTAACATATTTACTTTCGTATAGTATAGAATACTAGCTGATAACCCGCTACTTTTTAGCGCATTATCCAATATTTATTTAACATTCAAATTCTGTCGGAAAAGTAGTTTTCTTCCATTTATATGATTTCTATCTATCCTAATTTTACGTTTCTAGACTCATAAACTCATAAAATAAAAAAAGTACCCTTTAAGTTGAAAAAGTACCCCCTATTTAATTTCATATCTTTTTTAGGATCAATAGGCCCTAATTTCACATTTCTTGAATCATCAAGTAAATAAATTTTAAAAGTACCCTTGAAGGTGAATAGATAATATTTTGCCCCATATGTGATTTTCTATCTCAATCAAGATTAATAGGCCCTAATTACACAGAAACTCAAAAAATTAAAAAAGTACCCTAAAAGGTAAAAAAGTACTTTACCTTTTAGGGTACTTTCTACTTTAATTAAAAGCCATAGGCCCTAATATTATGTTTCTAGACTTAAAGGCTCAAAAAGCTACTTTTTCGAACCTGTTTACCCAAAATGTCTCCTTTCTTTATGCCAATATTAATGGTATTTAAATTGTATTATTTCACATTATTTTTTAAGTCTAAAGGAACCTGTGTTTCAAATTTTACCCAAATTGGCCAAATAATTTATATTAAACGCATTTTCTCGTTTTCCTCTTCTTTGGTACTTTTTTAATCCCATTCAAGTGCCAAAATTTGTTAAGATGGCTAAAAAAAGTTGATTTCAACAGACAGACCGACAGACGGACGGGGCTAAATCGATTTCCCTATCTATAAGGAACAAAAAAATATATATACTTTCTGGGGTCGCAAATGAATATTGTAGAAACTACAAACGGAATAACAAACTTATATACGTATACCCTTGCCACCTGTGGTGAAGGATATAAAAAGGAAAAAATGTTTTTGAAAGAGTATTATTAAATTGTTTTTTTTTCGATAAATAGACAAACTTACATTCTAACTATTTTTTACAAATTTCTATTTAATCAAATTAAATAAAACTTTGCATATACATTGCGTTCTTCTAACAATATTATGTAGTAAAGAGAAAAGTTGGTAGTTAATATGTTTTTCTGGTTAAGTTAAGTTAATATATGGGGTGTCTGGTGGCAAATTTATATTTTTAAATACTATTATTTCAAAAAGTAATAAGCGGTCCGGAGGGAGGGTGGCGTCTTTGGAATTATCGATTGTGCGAATTTGTCAGTCACGATGTCGCAGTGATCGAGTGAGCATCACGCGTTCGCTGTGGAGACATTTCTTAAGAGTAATGATTCTTACGTAATTGCTCGTCGACAATTTTGTTCAAAGTTCGTTGTTCGGCGAATACGTGAACGACCAAGTGTAAATTTAATTCGTTCGTGGGTGCAGAGATTCCGTGCAACTACTTTGGCTATGAATGTTCCACGGCCAGGGTCCAGTCGATCTTCAAGGACTCCCGAAAACATTGAACTGGTTGAAAGCAGTTTACGTGAAAGTCCGCGACTTTCAATACGAAAAAGAGCAGCCTCCCTGGGACTTCCAAGAGCGATTAGTCATGAAATTTTAAAAAAGGATCTGAAGTTCCATCCTTTCAAAATTCAAATCGTTCAAGAACTGAAAGAAAGTGACTTTGATTTACGCAAAAATTTTGTAAAACGATGTTGGAGCGACGAGGCTCATTTTCACTTAAACGGCCACGTCAACAAGCAAAACTGCCGTTACTGGTCTCTAAAAACCCGCAACCCTCGCTTGAAACATCAAAAACCATTGCATTGCCCCACGGTAACTGTTTGGTGTGCCTTATCCATGCATGAGATAACTGGACCATATTTTTTCGAAAATTCTCGAGGCCAGGCGACGAATGTCAACGGTGAAAATTATTGACGCATGATTACGGAATTATTTTTGCCAAACCTGCGAGCTCATCCATCGTACCCTTCATACACGTGGTTTCAACAGGATGGGGCAACTGCACACACAGCCAGAGCTTCGATGAATTTGCTTCTTGAAAATTTCCCCCAAAAACTGATCAGTTGCTTTGGGGACATCCCATGGCCACCAAACACCCTGTATTATATATTAATATAATGTTTTTTGGTATTTATCTATTTTTGTGTAAAATTCAGTACTGTGCAGTATTTATATGTACATACATATCGCTCATTTACTAAAAGAACGTCATAATTAAAAAAATGAAATTTTTGGAGTTAATGTTGCAGAATTGTTACGCTTTATATTGTGTAAAAATTCATGCAGATAGCATGTAAACTTACCTTTTGATAGAAGAAAACTTTTTAATATATCCACTGAGATGTATGTAAATTGAAAACTTTAAACTCATTTTCTGCAAAACTAGATTTTTTGAGTTACGCCGTTCTTTTAGTAAATAAGCGATTTATGTAATTGACAAATTGGTTTATATATGACACATTTGAAATGTTTTTTTTAGAGAGCTTTTATGAATGATGTGACATAAAGTGCATACGACGCAGTAAACTATTTGATTTAGAAAAAAATTAATTAAGCAAAAGGTTGCAAAATCTACAATTTTCAAGAATCAAAACAATATTAATTCAACCGAAGTCTATTTGTGTTTAAAGAAATTATGATATAATTTTAAACATTTCAAAATTGCAAACTTCAAAATCTAAAAATTTCAATACAAAGTCTAAAATTTTATATATTGGTTTGGTTAAAAACTATTATGTTTTGCTTAAATGCCGTGATTTATAAGAAAAAAAATCAAGAAAATATTTGGTTAAAATTAAAAGTTAAAGAATACTTCATTTTAAAAGAGTGTAGCTTAAATATACATTTTGAATTGAGAAAGCGATTTAAAGAGATATGTGCAAACTAGTACATAAATTTACTTTCAAATTATTTTTTTTAATGGTTTAAAAATAATAAACATTTTTATTAAAAAAAAAACAATGAAATATAATTGACAAATTTTTAGCATTGCTTTAAAACAGTTTCTTAACATATTTTTGTTAATGCGAGGTATATTTTATTTTTTAATTTAAACGTACAAAATATGGTGAGAAAATTGTACGAAGTATATGAATTAGACGAAAGTTTAAAAAATTAAAAATATTCCTTCTGATTCTTATTTAAAATATTGTTATTAAATGTATTTATTTGTGTTCATAAGAGATTAAAATGCAAATGGCTTAGCAGCACTTAAGAAAATATATTTTGAACAAATTTAGCCCTTTCTCATTAAAATTGGTGTACAACTTTAGATTTTATTTAAATGTTTGCAATAGAACCCAAAAATCAATGCATACGTATTACAACTTATTAAAATATATGTACTTCTGTTGGTTTTTATACCCTTCACACACACACATGTGTTAAGG
>NDXZ01037091.1:0-11159 GCA_003055125.1 Paykullia maculata | reverse complement strand
ACTCTAACATTCTGAACATCACCTTTTTTTAAGACATATAAACTAATAACTCCACCAGCCTATAAAATTTTAAAACTTTGCAAACGTTGATCGGGGGTGTATGTCTATTCATGGTTAGTTGCCAAACTAACTTTAAAACAACCGAAAACTTTTTAAAAAGCTGCCACAGAAAACAGTGTTGCCTCTTCTAAAATGTCTAAATTGTAAACACGGAACTTCAGTTTTGTTCAATGAAATATTTAGTTTTGTTTACTCTTTTTGCATTAATGTAATTGTCAGTTGCAGTTTTTAATTTTTTCAATCAATCAACTGAAATATGTATATACAAACAAATACGAGAAAAATCTTGTCCCATTTAATATCATTGAAATTAAAATTTGGCCTTATAAGTGTGCATGTAAATAAACCTTTTATTGCATACCTACAAATTGTCAGAGAACATATAAGATTTGGCACAGCCAAATAAGGCGGCACTCTTGCTAGTTTTTTTCGATTTATTTTTTCAATTCGTTTTACTGCTAGTAAATACTTAAAGTTAAAAGTAATCATCCCTCTTTATTTTAAATTTATGTATTAAATATTATCAGTATCATTATCATTATTATTTTTTTTTTATTTAAAAAATTTTTAATGCACGATTCCATTTATCACTTACATGTAATTAAAGACAAATTTATTATTTTACTTTCATAGTATTTACTACACCATATTATAATCTTCACGAAAATCATCAAAAACAAAAACTTGCTTTATTTACTAATCATATTTTAAGAAAAATTACATCATGACTTAGCTACACATACATACCATACAATACCATACATATCATTAGTGGATTTACAAGGTCCTAAGTTATCATGTTGTATTGTCGTACATTTTTTAAATATAAATTTTGCTTAAAAATTGTATAATAGAAAAAAAAAGGTTTTATTGTGGCAGTATTTAAAATACGCAATGATAATATACTTTGTGCATCCATCAAATATATTTTTTTTTATAAAATTGCAAAATTTTCCATATAAAATAAGGAAATAAAGATATAAAATTGTAGAGAAGGAAACTTGAAGTTATACAAAAAAAAAAAGAAGTTTATAACTGTTTTCACATAAATGCGATTCAATTTTTATTGTATGAACAGAAAGCAAATGCAAATCTAATTCCGAATAAAAATATTATTTGTTACCGTTTTAGATAATTTATAGCACTTAACAGTGTTTGTTTTTTAAACTAATTAAAATGCTACTTTTTTTTATTACATAAACTACTTCTGTTTTTTTAAGTGAAAACAATAGTAACTCAAGTGTTACATTTGTTATAAAAATTAATAATATTTTTAAAAAAGAAACGCTAAAAGGTATGCTATTGATTATTTCACCATTCTTACACTTAAAAAAAGCTCTTCTCACTTTGTTTTCTGAAATTCATATTCAATAAATGTCATGCACAAAGCTTTTACGGCGGTATGCAAAAGAGAACTTAGCACAGCTAAATAAACCAGTGTTAAGCTTCATTCGTATTACAAATTGTATTCTAAAACATTTATTATTTTAAAATACCTTTATAAAACCTTTGTTAAAGTAGCAATATATCAACTTTCAAGTTGAACCCCCATATTCATAAACAAATTTTAAGTTTATTTTGTAAAAATTAAAAAAAAGAACAATAAACTATGTTTATATAAAAAACGTAAAACTTATGAAAAATGTCAAAATAATTTTTGATATCGTAAAAAATTGAGTTTTAATTATGCAATATTTTAGAACAAGAAAAAAATCCTTTTTTATTCAATGGGGATAAATTTTGCATTATTAAAAAAAAATCACATAAAACATTTAACAAAACATCGTAAATAAAAATGTTTATATTGATTTGTATTCATACATACAATCAATACAAATCAAGCGCTTTATTTAAATACTTATTTTCATTGAAGACAGAAAAGAGCCGTGTTAGTTATTTTAAATAAGTTGTTTTATACATTTATTAAAAAAAACAATTTTTTTATGTTAAAACAAAGAAACAATCAAAATCTTGTATAGATTTTACAATCCAAAAGAATATAAGTCGTTTATGTGCAAAAAAAAAAATTATGCTGTTGCCAAATGTAAAATAAAAACTCTTTAAAATATTTGTTAATTCCAATAATACTGTTTTTGCATACGTTTTCTTAACAAAGGCTTATTAGCAATAAAGTGTTTATTAACTCCTGTGTTTTTTAAAGCAAGATTTAAGAATATGTTGGGTCTCTTTAGCCACAAAACCTAACTAGATTTTTGTTTTGCACTTAACAATATAATAAAGTTGTGTTGGCATTGTTTCGAAAATGTTTATGCCCTGCATACAGTTATTAACCCTTTACATACCAGAACAATATTTAGTTCAACAATTTTTGTTCTTTTCAAGCACACACGAGATGAATATTAACCAGCATAATATGTATACGTATACACAGCTTTGTCTGTATTAGTGTCTTTTGTAGTGAACCATGCTTGGTTCATTATTGTATTGGTTTTGTGCTGGTAATGCGGGGTTGTAGCTGGTTGAAAAATTATGCCAGAAAATATCTTTCTCTTCGCCTTTTAATTAGACTAAATATTATTCTCGTCTGTGAAGGGCCATTTAAATTATTATTAAATGCAATAAATGCACCAATTTAAAGTACAACAAATTTAAAATATTAAAACAATGCTACGGACAGCCTCTTAAATTAACACAACAAAGTAGTGAATCTAAATTCATCTCTTTTTATACAAAATTTTGTTTTTCTTGTTTTGTCACCTTTTTTTTTAAATTCCCACAAAATTTATTTTACATTTATGTTTTTTTTTTTGTTATTAATTTTAAAATTTATTTTTTTTTAACAAGATTTAAGTTTGAACATTAAACAATACTTTTTATATTATTACCATATACTTTTTTGTAAAATCCATCATCACAGCGTGACGGTGAAGTTAGAGATGCTAATGATCCTCCCACAAATTCAAATCAACCTAATCGAGTTGTAAGTACTTTCTTAATCATTTTGTAAATTTTACTGTAGTCGTAGTTAATTGCTCACCATTTTGTCCAGAACTATAATAAATATTCCTTTTTTTGTTGTTTTTTTAGCATGGTGTTGCATAAATTGTTGTTGGTGTATTATTAGATAGTTTTTTGTTTGTTTATATTTTTCTAACGATGATTAAATGCCTTAACTAATACAGCTTATAACTTTGTACATAAATATATATGAAATTAAATTGTATTATTTTAATAAAACTATTTAAACACTAACAATAACAAAACAAAACAAAATATTTTATAAACTATTTTTTTTTATAATAAAAACATATAAATTTTTAAAAGTCTTGTCAAGTTAAACGAAAATGTATATCTAATGCATCTCCTGGTCTAAATAAATAAAATCTTAAGTATGTATAATAAGGGTAGTATTCAACCATTTTGTATATCTCTTTGTTTACTTGTAGTTTTTAGACAAACAATTATTGCAACTAAAATTTTATTTAATACTAAATTAATATTTTTACTTTATACTAAAACAAATGTCATGTTAAAATCATTTGCACATTTCCTTTAATTTACATATTTTCTAAAAACTGATTTTGTGACATTAATTAATGTATATGTCAGACATAAATTAAGTAATACAATATAAACTTTTTTGATTTGATGATTAAAAATTTTAACCCAAAATATATACTCAGTTGACTTACTACATGTTTTTTTTTTATAGATATTCGAAAAAAAAATTGAAATTGTTTGTTCTATATTATATTTGAATTTTTTCTATGAAGCTTTCGGGATCGTTTAATAATCTAAGACAACTTTTTTTACTTTTTGCAAGTCAACTCAGTGTGGTAAATCTTAAAATTATTCGAATGTAAAAAAGTGCAGCAACTGCGGTAGAAATCACAATGCTAATTATAGAGGCTGCCCCTTTATATTCCCTTTAATAACGATCTCTAACACTACGTTTTGACTAGCCCTTGTCATGTTCTGCCATTGAACACGAACTTGAAAACGACTTGTGTAGACCGTTGCTGTTTGTGTGTTCGTTGAATAAAATGCATTAAAATTTATTAAAATAAAACGTGTAAATTAAATTAACACCACGAAACAACACTGATGAAAATCAAAACATTATGATTAGGCAAGACATGAACATAAGTACGTTTTCGCCACATGTCGAAATGTAAACTAACTTTTTACCGCTATTCAGCCGATGTTTTGTTTATGTGCGAACAAACTGTTGGCTCGTCAAGACGTAGTGCAAAAGAAAAATCTAAATATCTCGTTATTTAACCTCATAATTATTTAGTTAATAAATCCATCTTAAATAACGTTGACGACAAAATGGTTTGGTTTATACGGCAATGCTCTTAAGGCTAACCACCAATCCCCAGTACATAATTCTATACCTCAAAGCAAAATCCTAGATTTAAATTTTAGGTAGACTTGAAACTACAGTAGATACCCACGTACAAGGTCTATGAGTAAAATGGAATCTTTGCTATCAGACGTGTTAAATATACCATCAACTTTTTGAAAATATGTAAAATATAAAAACGAGAAATAATATATTACCTTAGTAAGCAGCACACTGAACTTATGCAATAATATGTTTATAATTAAATATCCTTCATCAAAATTTGAGAAAGATGTTCTAAGTGTTTTGGAATCGTTCAAATTCTATCAAGATAACTACCCAAAACAAGTCGCGTTTGATTCAAGAATGGCTTCCTTTATAATGTCCAAAGGTTCTCCATCCCCAGACATCAATCAAGTTGAGAATTTGTGGGATATCTAAGCAGAAATCGAGGCTTAAAGAAGAATGTGATCAAATTCAAATATTTTAGAGCCAACCCGTCTAAGCGAAATTATTTAGTAGAAGGCTTATCCCAAAAAGTATTAAATTTAAGTATCAAAGTTTTTTTTTTAAATACGTTATTTGTTACAAGAAAATGAAATCCGAATATAATTGGCGCGTATTATTTTGCGTTACTTAAATGAATTTAGTTTTTATAGGGTTGTTATTGTTTTTTTAAAAATTCACTTATAAAAAGGTATAGAATTAGAGAAAAATAGCAAACTAGTTCGCAAGAAAAGTAAAAAGTGTTTTTTAGATAAATTTATTATCCATTTGATTAAAGAATAACCCCCATATTTATAAAAAAAATTTAAACTTATTGAAGGTTTATTGAACAAATTTTGTATGAAAATTTCGTTCAATAAAGCTTCAATAAACTTAAAAATATGGGGGTTAATGTTTATTAAACAAATAATTGAACCCAGAATTATTATGAAAGGTCGAACACAGAAATCAATAGCCCGTATTTATAGTTTCACACTAAAGTCGGTTGTTTTAAAAAACGATTTTAAATTTATAATATCTCATTAACTATTTTGCTGTTATAGTTAAAAATAAAAGTATGTTTTAAATTAAACCAGTTTAAAATGGGTAACACATCAAATAGAAAATATATAAAAAAAATTTGCATATAAACTGTAACAAAATACGAGCAAGTGACAGCACTGATCAGCTGATTTTGTATGTTGTTGACAAGTAAAGAAAATAAAAAGTATTTCTCTTTGTAAAAAAGACAAATACAAATCAATTATTAAAAAAAAATCATTTAAGTCCTAAAGTTAACTTTCTTGATGACTACGATAAGGGGTCATCATGTTGTAATGATATATGTATGTACATAATAGTAAGGTTACTTCAGTTCTTCAGTTAGAATGCAGGTATTCTGCAGCACTGAACAATTATTTTATTTCTCTTGTCTTTAAATATTAAAACAGGCTTAAATTCTTCATCAAATTTAAAAATATTTAATAATAATTCTAAAACTCATTGTGATTTTAGCTTATAAATAATTAAATCATTGCGAAAATTCGGTAAAAATAATGCCTAATACCTATTATTGGCCGAATTCAAATTAATATTCCGTCGGACCCTAAAAAAAATTAATATGAACTTCTCACATACATACATAAGTATGTACTTACGAAACTAAACAGATTATTTTAAAAATAATTTACAATTCAACAATTAAGATGCCATCAATAATAATTTTCTGTGGGTTCTACCTAAGGAACGTGACCTTAGAACCTTTTTTCGAAAAATGGTTCGCATCTTTTCCAGTTACCCGACTTATTTTCAAGTACAACGTGCATTTCCAAAAGTTTATTTAACGCAAGCTGCAACTCAAACACCTTATTCTAGTAAACGGATACGTATTCTCCTGACTTAAAGTACAGGAAATCAGGTTCAAATCAATCGAGTCAACACCTGCACCTGCTCTTCCGTTTATAAGAAAACCATCAGTAAAAATGCTGATGTCACTCTCCATTACTTATTGTGTATATCGTCAGCAATAAGATATTTCAATGCAGTCTCAGTATTCGACTGCATTATTTTTAAAAGCGGATTTAACAACAGGACTTATTGTTGGTAAACAAATTTGCATTTGCGATCTCTCTTGCAAGAGAGGTTATCACAGGGGTAACACTTGTAACCGGCAGCCTTTCGCCAGTAAAACCTGCAGTTTTATATTACCCCTAAATAATGTTTAACTGTACAATAGTAAACAAGTAAATGTAAACAAGGTAACAGTATTAAATTATTACTGATAATAAAATATATAAATAAGCCTTAAAGTGGGTAATCATTTTTTGTGCGCACTTACATTCATACAAATGAACATAATGTTTGTATGTACAAATTGCAGAAAATTAATTATAGTGTTTTCGATTTGAATATTTTATTAAAAACAGTTTACTAATTGTTTGCTTGTTATTGATCTTACAAAAAGGTTTAAACTAAATATATCATAAATACAAAATGGTTAAATTTATCGAATAGAATAAAATACTAAAGCTAATTTAAAACATTTTAAGATTAAATACTTAATATAATTTAAAACATTTTAAGTTAAATTAAAACCCTTTTAATACGCAAAAATTTGTTTTTATATGTTATAGGAGGATGTTGATTTGGATGCAGATCCAAACATGCCGACACCAAATCAGGGAAATACATCAAACGCTGGTGGTCAACCCGTCTTTGCTATGCCACCACCACCTGCCACAGGTGTTAATCCATTTACTGGCGCTCCAGTAGCTGCCACAGAGCAAACGTCATTAAATACAACAGAGCAAACAACTTATACTCCAGGTATATAAAAAGAAACTACTACTACTTACCTTCCCTCCAATTCCTCATAAAGCAAAAGTTAATAAAAAAGAAAAACTTAACAATAAAAAGACATTAACAACAAAAAGAAGTAATGGCTGAAATCAACAAAATACTACAAAATGAAAAAAAAATTATAAAAATCAATAACTTTTAAAGGGGGGAAATAAAAAAAAAATGTAGTTATGATGTTGCACATTTCAAATAAAAACAAATCAAAAAAACAAGAATGCCAACAAAAACGAAAAATTATAAAAAAAAAATCATTACATATTAACAAAATTCAATTGGTATTTTTGCATTCACTTTTAAAAAAAGAAAGAAAAGAATTATAAAAAAGAAAACTCTAACAACTTGGAAAAATAAAAAATTTAATTATATGAATTAAATGCGTTAAGACCATCGAATTAAATGTTGTTTATTCAATAACTATAAAGGAAAATTTAAAAAAATAAATATTAAAAAAGTAACAAAAAAAATTATAAGCAAACTTAAAACATTAATGTGCTTATTATTTATTTACATACATACATATAACATACAAACATACATAAACATATTTAAATTCATATTTGATTCTCCTTCATATTTAAAATATTTAATTATATCATAATTCACTTGAAAACTTACATACATAATCACTATTAGCCAAAGATTTCTTTTTAATATTAAATTAATTTAAAAATATGTATGTTTATGTATATAATTATAGCTATTTGTTGGAAATAATATAATTCTTTTTACTGTGCTTTATCATTAGTACTCCTTTAAAGCGGTTTTTCAATTTTTATTATTAAATGTTAAATACATTTGTATTGTTTCTTCATTTGAAGAATGTAAGTATAGGATTTTGGTTGCGCTTAACAATTTTTTTAATTTCTATTAACAATTCGTTATTCATAATCGCTCAAAACTCTAATGCTTAATTTACTTTTGCTGCCCTTGTAATATTGAATTCCCGCAAAAATTTTATATCCTTTTCTTTTGTCTATGGGAAGAAAAATTTTTCTTAAGTCTGAAAAAAATGTGGAAAGTTTTTGATGAATTTCTAAAATAAATTAATTTTAAAAAGATATCTTATCGAGGTTTTTTTTAACAAATACATTTATGCAGTTTAAAAACAATTAATTAATTTATTTACACATTTGAATACACCCATGTATTCAAAGTGGATGTATTAAAAGTTTTGATTTCAGCTACATTCTGACTGAAAAGGCTTCAACAAAATGTTTACGATGTTTCTCCATTGTTATAGAAATAAGTTGAACAGAAGCTGGTGCGTTAAAATCTAAAACAAACAAAAAATACATATTTTACAACACTACCTAAGTGTTGTCATGAATCAGCTGTTGTGATAAGCTTGTTTTATTTTACAAATTTTCCTTTCACATTGTTAGTGGTAGTAGTATTTTTAAATTAATTCGTATTTTCCCAGTTACTGGACTTTATGAGAAAAGTAAACAAACAAACCTTATGTATTAAAAACTAAGTTCTTTTCATTTACAACATTATTTTCACCTCAACTTTATTTTTAGTTTGATATTAAAGTTACGTGAATTTGCTTGATTAGGTGACGATATGTATAAGAAAATATACTGAACCAGATATTTGTATTCGTATGAGTATTTAAAGTCTTTGGTATACATATGTAAATAAAAAACTAACAAAAAATTCAATACAATTTTAAAATAGAAATCAATTTAAAAATAAAAAGAATATTTAGGATTTTAAGGAACTTTTAATAAGGGATTTCATGTTAACACTTAAATGTTTCATCACAATTTACAATACGTAAGTTTTAACGTACCCACAAATGAATGTTAAAAATTGTTGCAAAATTTGATTGTCCAATTCTGAGAAGTTTCCGCTACAAACTTATATTGGTTTGCTGTGTTTTAGTTTACTTTGATTTCCTTTGCCTTCGTTTTAAATATTTTCAGATTTCAATTTCAGTAATTTAAATAAATATTTATTTATTTTTGATTATTTCTTACAAATATAACTTTTGTTGACAATTTAAAATTTGCAAAAAAGTAAAATGGGTTCATTAAATAAGTACATTGCTAGGTTGAACTTGGGTCCGATACGTACGGTCCCTTTGTGTTAGTACATTGCTAAAATCTACCAATTTACAGAATGAGTTGCCCTAATACTTGTATTTAAAAATAACGTATGTAATTAAGTTTCGGAATTTGTATTAACTGAGAGCTGTTAGAAAAAACATTATTTCCAATAAGACATAAATGTTTGGTTAGGTTTTAATATTGACAACTTTTTCCTGGCCATTCTTATGTACAAAGAAAATATACTTGGCATTTTGACAATAATTGTTAATCAGTAATGTCATAGCATCCCATGGCTGTCGGAATTGGATTTAAAAATGACAAATCGATTCATAAATATCGATATTTTCGATTTTATGTTCGATTTGAAATTAGTAATCCGATTTCAACATAAAACTAAAATATTGGAATTTATGACACAGAAGTATTTGTCGTTTTTAAATTTAATTCCAAAAGCAATTGGACTTTATGATACTGCTGAATACGTTTATATGCTAATAATTAATCTGTTTTGATGTCATATGATTTTTATTTTCTTGCTTTAACTGCTTTTCTTATATGTATGTATTTAATTTGCATAAATAAATAATAATAACACATCATTGTTGTATTGTCTAATTTATTTAACTTTTATTTTTTTCTATTTTCTTTTTTTTTTTCTCTCTCTTAGATATGGTAAACAAAAAATATTGAAACTTCTTCACATACATTAACAATATATTCAACCGCAACATAAAGATTATTTTCATTTGGGAAAATTCACAAACATTATCCATAAAATTTGTTCCCCTATTTTTTCCCTTTATTAAATAATGTAAAGTATTTACTATTATTAATTGGAAAAACAAAAAAGTAATTATTTACATAAATATAAATACATACATAATAAATCCAACTTAAAAGATAAATTAAATTTCAAGTAACAAATAAATAAAACAAGTTATTAATAATTAATAAATCGAAAAAGGCTTTAAACATTAAAAAAAAAAAAAAAATAATGAAAAAATATGATGCCATGATGATTTATAACAAAAACAATAATTGAAATAAGCCTAAAGGCCTGCAAAAAAAAAGAAGTTTAACCTTTAAGACAACATAATTAAAAAAAAAATTAAGAAAACATATTTAATGGTATTAAAAAAAATATAAATTTAAAAATTTTAACAAAAAAATTCAAACAAATTTAAAGAAAACAAAAAAAAATTTCTAAATTTATTATATTTTAGTTGTATAATATTTATATATAAATACATTTTTTCAAAATAAAAAACAAAAACAAAAACAAAAAGCAAACCACTTAACACATTATATATACATTATGTAGAAAATAACTTAAATGTATATGTACGTATGTATTTGTTTAATTTAATAACAAAATTCAAATTAAACACAAACAAAAACAAATCTTAAAAATAAAAATAATATATATATTGAAGAAAATAGTACACATTGTTATTTAGTTGCATTTCTGTGTGTGTCTCTCATTTTCTTTTTTCCTTTTTTTTTTAATCTTTATCTAAATAAATACAATGTTTCAATTTAAATAAAATCGAGTTTTTTTTAAAATCAACTAACACATGTTAATAATAAGACAAGTCATCATTGTATTTGTGCTAAACAAATGTTATTAGGTGTAAATAAAAAAATTGGCATACAATATGTATGTATGTAAATTAATCTAATACATACATACACACATACATCTATCGAATGTATGAGTTGCTAGAATCACGACTCAATTTTACCCAGCCAAATCCATAAAGTTATTGAACATTTTGCAAATTACATTAAAATTAATTTAAAGTTTTCAATAAGTTAAGCAGAATGGAACACTGGTCATATACATATCGTCACCTAATATGCAAAGGGCGTAACAACACTTTTTATTTTTTTATAGGAGA
>NDXZ01037087.1:25552-36337 GCA_003055125.1 Paykullia maculata | reverse complement strand
ATGGCACGTCACTAAGCATTCCAACAAAACTATTTTTGTGCCTCCCTCCACAAGCAAAATAGAAATAGGGTAACTTATTTTGTTTTTGCTATTTTTGGTTTGGAAAATAATAGGGTTATAAACAGAATCATTTTCTTATGGAATAGAAAATGTCAATATACATATAACGTTACAAATTAATTTTGTTTGGATTAAAATTAGAAAAATCAATTAATAAAATTTTTATCCCCCTGCAACAAATTTTGTGAAAATTAATATTTCATTAGTATTAAGTTAAAAATAATGGGTTGGATTTAACATAACAATATTTACAAAATCAGGATGTGTTTAAGAAGAGCATACCCCCCTATCATCCATAAAAGCTTTTGAGATAAAAAAAAATGTACCAACGCTTCGGGTTGCTCTAATATATGTAGGTCAATACGGGTTTGTGTGAAACACCGAGTAATATTTGTTTAAGACCCAAAAATAGTATATATATTATTTTTGATCTTTGTGACCTTTGTAGTCGAGAAAACTTCATCACTTTGTCTGTAAGAAACATTCTCACGGCTAAATTAATCAAAATTTATTGTTTAAAGTTTCAGTGGGCACATTGGTATTGAATTATGGCTAAGTCCGCCAAGTAGAAAGTAGGTATATTTAAAAGCAAAATGTTAATTTTATTTATTAATTTTTAAACATTTTAACGGAATTATGTATATGAACGTTTCTTCGAGACCAGAAAAAAAACAAATAAAAGTTTAAAAAAAAATAATAAAATTTATTATGTAAAATAAATTCTAACTATCGAGTAAAATAAAACAGTCACATCGGTAGAGTAGAATTAAAGTTATTTACAAAAATATTCGCCATTCTCCTTACTATTAAACATCATCAACATCATGTATAAGCCGTATAAAGTATTGATAACCAACGTGTTAAAATATAGATAACTTTTAAACTTAAGCTCCTAATTTGTTTTCTATTTGAGGCATTTGAAAAAAAGGAGTTAAACTTTTAGATAATTATTTTCAGGAGGAAACTGATGAATGTTGATGGATCTGCAATGAAATAAAGTCAACTACCACAATTTTGTTTCTTAATTAATTTTGTTTTTTAATTTGCAAATATTTTAAATTAGTTTTTAGTTTTATTGTGGCCTTTAAAAACAAACTCTATTTAAAACGAAACATTTTTAATAAATTGTTTACTTAAGGGGGTTGATAACTTTTCCCTTTGTTAAAAAAAAGATCTTTATATCAACTAAAATCACAATTTATAGATTTGCTTTAAAAGTACATTATTTAACAAGTACTTTTATTTTGTAATACGTAAATCGATTTAAGATTGGGCTCGACTTTTCGTTAAAGAAAAAACTCCTAAGAAAGATAAATTCTAGACAAAGTTTGGGAGTGTCCTTTTCTCAAACGTGGAAAAACATGAACATTTTTTAATTCTCATTTTAAAAAACTGGGTAATGAATTGCTCTTTCTCAATAGCATACTTTTCAATGAGTATAAAATACTGTCCGCATTACTTAGAAGTAGTTTTCTAATAACAAATTTATATTGTGAAACGTAATAAATTGTTTGCAAAATATCTAAAAAATAAATAAATGCTGCATGCACTTTGGCTGGAAAAATTTTTAGAAACCACTTAAATTAGTAATTATAATTCTTATTTGGGTTAAGAAACTTTAAGTATAAGTATAAGTAGTTATATTTTCGACGGATGTTTATGAATTTCATGGCAGTTTTTAAACCGACTCTAGGTTTTTTCTACGTGTTTCGGTAAAACGTAACGTACAGAAGAAACAAACCTCAGTTTTGTTCGTAAGAAGCCGAATATAACACATTATTAATAATGAGTTATGTAAGCCCATCAATTAGGTATTTTACTAATTAAAACCAAGTAGTTATATAATATTTTAAAAGTATTGACTCATATAATTTTTAATTTAAAATCTAACGGGCTGCTTTATTTGTTGATAGTAAGTAGTTACTTAATAACACTAAAGTAATAACAAAATCCCCATTTGTAAGCGAGGGTGGTAATGACTTATTTGAGTACCTATTCGTAAGTGGGCGGGGTAACTACTTGCCTCCAATGACATCGCCGTGTTAAAGTAATGGGTTAGAATGCCAAAAGGTATGTAGTGCAACTACTCTATTTTATTATTTTAACTCATTACAAAACAATGCAAGTTTTTGCTGAGTATTCCGCTTAGAACAAGATATTAACCCCCATATGTATAATGAAAATTTAGCCACAGCTTATACATCGCACACAACTTTCTGCTCACTATCAAGCCGATTAGGCTAAGCAGGGTGTTGGCAAAAAGTTTATTTATAATGAATAACGAGCAGCTAATAATAAGAGTTTAATTTTAAGTTAACATGAGTTTAGCAGAATGAATAAAAAATACATTAAAAATGACACTTATGCTAACTCCATGCCAATTTTTCATTATACATATGGCCGTAAAATGCTAAATTGTTATTAGCGTTTCTTTAAAAAAAAAATGTTACTTGTATAAGTTTCCATTAATAAAATTAACTGAATATTTTTTTTTATTTGTTTGGAATGCAAGTAAATTTGTTTTTGTTGTTATCCTTGTTATACTTCATTATAAGTAATTAGTAAGTTCTTAATACAAGTAAGCTTTTTTCTGTTAAAAAAAAATCTAAACTGATACAAATCTTTAAGATTTTAAGTGCATTATTAATGTGTGGTGAATATGACAAATTAAAGTAAAATAGTTTGTTAATTTTTTTGAATGGTTGTAAAACTAAGAGTTCAGTTTTTTTTTTGATAAAATATATATAACAACGATTGTTTAGTTAGAAAAGTTTGAAATTTTCTAGAGTAAATAATTTAAATTGCTGAAGCAACTTTTATTTATTTTACATTAATCTGCCATAAGAATAAATTAATTAAAAAATAATTTATTGCAAATTATTACAAAGATTTAAAAATTTAAGCAATAATATCTTGTTTTTTTTCTTAGCTCAATATGCCTAAGACAATTACAATTCACTTAAATTGGGTCATTAGCAAATTAAAATATTTTATTTATTAAAAATCTATTCCACCAAAAGATTTTTCTAAGTGTATCCAAATGCAATGTTTGCAAAAAGTAATTAAGTTTTTTTTCTGGTTTACGTCATGCTATTAGTTTTGTACTTGCTTGTTAAATATTTATTGATTACAATTGTTTTCCATTCAGTCACATTGGTTTTTATTTAATCGTTGTTGTTTTTTATTATTTTTTTTTTTTTTGCACCAGACTCTCTTAAATAGTCGACTGCAGGCGAGAGTTGTTAATTGTTGTATTGACCCAAATTATTATTGTTATTTTTTTTTTGCTTCTATTTTCATTTAAGTGAAAAAACACTTAATAAATGTCATTTAATTTATTACCCGTAATGCGCTATTATGACTCTATAACTGGCGGTAATTGTGACTGTGAGACCGTTTGTGTGTGCATTTTAATAACATTTTTACACAATTTTTTTGTATGTTTTGTGTATGTATGTATGTTTGTATTTCTTCAATTGCTAATTGTTTATTTTGCTTAATTTTTATTAATAATTAATTAAATTATTAATTCATGAATCATGATGATTTTTGAAAAAAAAATATATAAAATATATTTGTCATGTTTTTTTTTTTAATATGCAATAAAAAATTAATGTAATTTTAATAAATGTTTTTAAATGTGTTTCCCTTTCGAAAAAAAAGAAAAACAAATATCTGTTATGCGCATTAATTTAATCTGAATGTAATTAATTCAAAAATTTCAATTGAATTGAAAAAAACAAGTAAATAAATTGTATTGTTTAATTAAATTGAGGATTATGTTTTAAGCTTTAAAAATTATAGTATATTTTTAGATTTGCGAAATATAGACATTTTTTTCAATCAATTATATAAAAGTGTAATTACATATATAAAACAATATAAATATTCTTCTTAGCCTGCAAATAGTTCAGTAGTTCAGCCTCAGTTAAGTGACAGTTAAGAAGTGTTGTTTAATTCTAGTTTAGTTTTATTTTAGTTCCAGTTCAGTTTTAGTTCTGTTTAAGTTCAGTTTTAGTTCAGTTCTTATCCAGTTCTAGTTCAGTTTTATTTCAGTTCTATTTCAGTTCTATTTTAGTTCTCGTTCAAATCTAGTTCAGTTCTAGTTTAGTTCTAGTTCAAATTTAGTTCAGTTCTATTTTAGTTCTAGTTCAGTTCTATTTCAGTTCTATTTCAGTTCTATTTCAGTTCTATTTTAGTTCTACTTCAGTTCTAGTTCCGTTCTAGTTTAGTTCTAGTTCAGTTCTAATCCAGTTCTAGTTTAGTTCTATTTCAGTTCTATTCTAGTTCTGGTTTAGTTCTTGTTTAGTTCTAGTTCAGTTCTAGTTCAGTTCTAGTTCAGTTCTAGTTCAGTTCTAGTTCAGTTCTAGTTCAGTTCTAGTTCAGTTCTTGTTCAGTTCTACTTCAGTTCAAGTTCAGTTCTAGTGCAGTTCTTTATCAGTCCTAGTTCAGTTCTCGCTCAGAAAAAGACTTTTGGCCACAATTGGGTAACCCCTCTAAGTGCTCCGTATTATCATTACTTCAATCTAGTTCTGGGATGGATGTAGGCTTAAGTCACGTTTCGAAATTTGCAAAATTTAAGTCTGCAAAAGGTCACCTTCTTTTTTATGTCGAAAAATTTTAGCCTGTGGATCTTCTGCAAATCTTTTCGTATCGCGTTCTGGCGTTTATATTAATTCGATTATTTGCTATTTATTTATCGAATCGGTTGTCGTGAGTTTGTTTTAAAAAATATGCGGAGTCGACCTTAAAGGATAATTAATTGCGTTCACTATAAACTGCAAGTGTTCACAATTTTCTTTTGTCATGGCAAATCGCATCGGTGACTAAATAGTAAAAGTATATGAGAGGAGATGCAGCCGAAAATATTTTGACGTCATATATTCTCAACATAGACCCGCCCTTATTGGAAAGCTCCTTAGTTTATAATTACTACATTTCTGCAATCGTATTTCTAGGGAACAGTTGAGTAATAATATAAACATTGTTTGTTGCATTAAGACTAGTTAGTTTATTTAAAACCAATTACTATGTTTAAAAATATTAATTTTTTTTTTTAATTTTGAGCAATCGGATTTTAAGTGAACAGTATTTTATAATCAAATATTGTCCGTTCCGTTTAAGATAATGGAATACAGAATAAAGCAGAAGTAAAATGTTTTATTACTAGAACTTGTTTAATTACATTTTATAACTTAATAAATAAATTCATTCAATAATAAATATTTAAAAACAATATTAACCAACACCAGAGTGAATCGCTTATTATTGTTTAATAAGAAATACTTTATAATTTTATTGTACATTTGTACGCCCGTCTATTGAGTCTCGGTAATTTATGAGTTTTATATTTAAAAAAAAAACAATCATTTATTTCCCATTAATGACTAAAACAAACGAATATATTGTTTTTTAATTAATCACATGCAGTATTTTACGTAATAAACTAAAATTTAATTAGAAGCATTAGAAAAATAAAATTATATAATAAAAACCTTATTGTGTTATTGTTTCTTAATTATCTCGTTAAAACTAGAAACAAGAATTATTTATCATTTAAAAACGCTATGAATCGGTGTATTTGAACATAAGTATTAGACAAGGTTAATTGTAGTTATGCATTTAGAAGAAGAAGAAGAAGAAAAAACATAGTTTTAATAAAAATTTCTATTTGTGATTTTAATTAATGCGTCATATTATTTGGCACATTAATAATTTGATCGAAACAAGAATTTTTTATAATAGAATTTTAAATAAAGGATTTTTAATTTAATTAACAATGTTAAGGCCTTAAAAAATTTTTTTTTAAATATTAATTAAATTATTGTAAAATATTTTTGCACTGCTTAAATCAAATAGGTACAGATTTTTACTTTCAATAAGTAAATTTATCAATGACAAAATGTATAACCATTAATAACACGCAAGACCCACGGCAACTATTGCAATAAGTGTTTCCGTATGCAAATTGCAGGTTTTGAAGAGTTAATTTGGGCGTTGCAAACTATTTCAATGTGGCGCTGTGATTTATTTTTCACATTAATTTTTTATGCATTTTTTGCAGCTTTTATTGACCCATTACCATTAAATATTTGCAGTTGTTTTTTTTTAATTGTGATCTTGTTGATAATTGCATTGTAATTGTAACGGAGTTTGAGACAGTAAAACTTTAATTATAATATTAACTTTCTAAGCTTACTTTTTTTACTGCAAGCTTTCTACATTACGTACCTTGTGTTTAATTAGTTAATATATAAAGGTAATCATAATTAATTTATTTTGCTTTTTTGCTCTCTGCTTGGTTACGATATGTGCAATCATTAAATCTGACCATATTTGATTTTCAATATAATTTTTTATTAACATTCATAACAGAGATTTGCAATGAATCAAGTTTTCGCTATTCATAGTGACTTATTAAATTTGAGGATAAGTGCGTATAAAAATATTGAAATTTAACTGAGCTGACGTACGCCCACTCTCAACAACGTTAAGTTATAAGTACGCGTTGCAATAAACATGAACGCTACGTCGTAATTAAACCCATACCGCCCCAAATCTGTTTGATTTACAAATATACTTACTGTGATTTATATTTTTAGGAAAATACTCTTACTCTTACAGTGATTCAAGTTGATTTATCAACACCAACATCAACAGCTCTCATTTGTATGAAGAATAAACAATGTTGCCAGGTCGGAGACTGTGAGATATTTTTATCGCGATTCTTAGCTTTTTGCAACATTTTAATGAAATCATGTTTTTTTTATATATACTCGATGGTAAAGAGTATATTAGATTTGGCACGGTCAAATGTAGCACCCTTATGGTGTAAACACAACTGGGACGAACGACGAATTTCGCACAACACGACGAATTCGTCTGTTAAAATTCGTTGCGTAAATTCGTCAACTGAAACACATTTAGAACGACAAACTCAGCTGTATACGAGTGACCATATGTATTTCTTAAAAAAGTAGCACTATTTGACAAAATATAATATTAATAATAAAAACTTTTAAAGATATATATATGTATATATAACTAAAAATACGTCAACTGTATTTTATGCTACAAATAAAAAGGAAAACAAATCTTAAATCATAAAGTAACATTTTTTAATAACAAAATAAAAAGAAATAAAAAAAATGGTCACTCTATACCAAATTATTCGTCGTTCGTCGGCGTAAGAAATAGAAATAAACCTATTCCAAGTTCGTTACGCATGACGAATTTTAATCGACGCACTGATTGTGTGCATTTTCATATGTGTTTTATTTTCTACGACGAATATTCGCAACGAAAAATTCGACGTTCGTCCCAGTTGTGTTTCAACCATTACTTGTTTTTTATTTGTTTTTACTGAGTTGTTTTTGTGTAACTTTGTTAAACTTAAATTGTCTAGAATTTGTCTCACAATCCACAACTATTTTGGTGAATGTCAAGAATTTTGCAAATTTGAATCTGACAAGCCTAAAGCAACCACCCAACTTCAAAATGAGCATGCGAATCATACTCTTCATCTTCCGTGTACCAGAATAGCAATCAACAACGTCATACGTGTTGTTAAATAAGAGTACGATGAATACCTCAAACTTAAAAGTGAATATGGGTTTTGACGCCGTTTCAATAAGTATGCATGCGCTTATAGATCAGAGAAATAATAAACCATGATTAAGTCTACTTATTTCATGAGTATTCATTGCAGATCTCTGATTCATAATAAGGTTTCCATTTTTATTTTAAGGCTTTTTAAATTGTTTTCTTGGTGTAAGGCAATAAAAGTTCTTCTCAAAACTGTTCTTCATATTCAAATTTAATTATTTATTATTTAATTTTATATAATTCTTTATTGTTTAACTAATCATATTGCTTTGATATTTACTGCATTTGTAATTGCCACCCAATATGGAAACAAAATAAAACGAAAAGCAAAAAAAACCAAACTTTTACAAGTCTGTGCTGTAGACAACAGCAACAATAAGAAACATAATTAACCTACACTCACTTTCAGACAATTATTGGAATAAACAAACAGGCAGCAAAAATATTATTTCATGTGTTTTTTGTTCGTTTGTTAGTTTGTTTTGCAAATGTGTTAAGCATGCAAATCATGCATTTAATTCAACAACATGTCGATTAATATGACTTTTTATTTATTTCATATCAATTCAGACATAAATTTTGCAGTTATTAAACATGCAACAACAACAACTTAGACATGCAACGAGATACATAAAACAACTTATACGAACAGACAAATATACTCATCAAAGTGCGAACAATAATAGAAAATAGAAATTGAACAATTTAAATAGAATTAAAAAGTTAAGTTCTTTGCCGATTTCTTAAGAATTTTAACGCAGCCCTCATTAGTGTAGCACGAGCAGCAGACAGGTCACTCCGGCTGCTAATTATAATTACTGGTAAAAATCAGTTAAACAACATAATAAAGTTTTTGCAGAGAACTCTAGATTATTATTCGAATGTGTTCTTAGGTTGGCACTGATACAAAACAATTCAAATATGTATTATTGAAAATTTTCCTGAGTTCTGGATCAAACTTTTTTTAAAGTTTGTTAAAATTTTCGTTCTTCTATTAAAAATTTAAAATAAGCTTAAAATTTGGGTTTTAAATTACCTGCTAAATATACGTGACAGAACAAGATGCGTTTTTTTACATTGTTGCTAAATGCAAACAATTTAAGAGTTGCTAAAGTTAGTAGCTTACATGAATACTCTTATTATTATATTTATACTTATCCCCTATTTTATAATTTTTTCAAATTAAAAACATCTAATTTTTTAAAATAGACATAAAATAAATACAACAACACAATAACTAATTAGACACAAGCAAAACAATAAGAAATTTTTACAAATGCAATTAAATTAAAATTAAAACAAGGCATTGAACACTTAATAAATAAGTGAATTAAATGCACAAAAAATTAATTGATATTTACAGCGAAAAAAAAGTACAAAACACATTAGAAACTAACAAGGAGTAAAAATTAGCGAATCAACTATTTATGGAAGAAAAATGCAGCTAAAATTGTATTTTGCTTGTTATGAACAACAAAAAAAAAACAAACACGATTTTATTAAGTTTTATGTTCAAATGTAATTTTCTAATTCAAACACGTACTGCCAGCAATTAATTCGAGACAATAACACCCACTTTATTTGCCAACGTTGTTGTTGTTGTTGTTGTTTACTTATATTATTTTTAGATTTGTTTCCAATTATGAATTTGTTATTTCTTTAAAGCACAACAAATGCAATGAATATTCAAAAAGCTTAAGTTAGTCAAAAGTCAGCCGCATAAGTCAAACCAAATGAGGCAGGTAATGCAGTCCGTCAGTCAGTCAATGATTTGGCAATTTTATATTATTGTATGCTATACATGAATATCCGGTTTTTTTTTATATTAAATCAATGAATAGATGCGGTTCTAAATAAATATGCAATTAAGTAATGAAATCGGGTTTTATGAGAAAATAAAATATCATATTGAATAAATCAACAAATATACCAAAATTATATTATAAAATTAATAGATTTAATTTTAATATTTTCAGGCATTTTTTCAAATAAATGTAATAGTTTCTTATGTCAAGCTAAAACTTTGGCGGTTAAACTTTTAACATGATTTTAAAAAGCGTTAAATAGCCCTTGATTTGCAGAAATGTTTTCTATCAAATCTTTGAATAAGTGTTTGCAAATTTTTTTTTTAGTTCTAAAAAAAACACTTGTAAACTTCTTTTAAAAAAATATTTTATAGAAATTAATTTTTTTTTTTTTTTAAAGATTTTATTGCAAATTGACTACAAAAGAGAAAATTAATTAAAAACTGAGTACAGGGTTATGCAGTTGGCGGTCTCTAGCGGCCATGTTGTTATGGTGGCATCTGCTTTTATATTGTGTTACTGATCACTAAATTATCATTATAAGTTACATGATTGACTTGTATTTCACTATCAAACATTGGTGCAAATATTTCGCGCGTTATGAACATTTTACAGCTGACAAACCCCTCACAGTCGACCCTCTAACGTTTGTTAGCAAAATTCGAGACGGCTGGTTCGGTAAATATCCAGCAAACACCCGTTTATCGAAGAAACGCCCGATCGGCAGAAAACATCGCCGCTGTCCGTAAAGAAGAGCAGAAAACCCTGAAGCTTTCGATTCCGTGCGCAAGAACTTGGTCTTTCCCAGACTTCAACTTGGCTAATTGCGCCGGAACTTGAGCCTACGCCTGTACAAGATCTAGCTGACCCACGATCTTAAAGTTAATGATCATAGATAATGTGTTTTGTTTACTTAATGTATTGATATTAGAACCCTTTTAAAAAACTATTCTGCTAATAAAAACCTTAATCTTAAGCTAAAACTGTGAAAAGAATTAATCTTAGTTTTTTTACCGCCCCTGCCCCTTTTAACAATACCCCTAGAAGGACACAAAAATAGACCAAAAATAGCCTATTTTTAAAATAACTGTAACTACCTGCATAAAAAATAAAAAGGAAAAAAGTTTATTGATATGAGTAGCCTACAGTTGAAATAAGTTTTAACGTTCACAATCTAGTTATTAAAGCTACTCCAGCTGATCGCCAAATAGTCTTAAACTTGGCTGGTCGAGATCTCGACCACTGGGATAATTAGAGCTTTAAATTTATTTTTTAATACTTGTCTTTTTGTACCAAATTTTAAGTTTTTTTTTTT